>MUZC01000244.1:747292-789516 GCA_002072015.1 Radix auricularia
TACGCACAAATTCGCCCCCCCACCACCGGTTGAAAAATTACTTTAAAGCAAGAGTCAAAATATATTGGGTTTACTCTTTGGGAAATTCCATAAATGACATCACGCGCTTAAGGGGGTGGGGTCAAGCAATTGTTACCATTTGTGAAGATGTGTGAAGAGGGTGAGGGAGTGTTTCAGAAATATATCGTCACATCAAAATGCGCAACTGTAAAAAAAAATTACTCTAAAATATTTTATTGCTTCAATTTATTTAATGACGTCTTCGATGGCTTCACACTTGTTAACGATATTAGAGTGCAACCTTACTAAATGCACATTTAAATAATATAAAGTAATTTGCAACATGCTTATTTTCAATAAGAAAATATGGATTATATCCCGTTATGTTTATATAACGGCTAAGACAACGATAGGCGAAAGAAAAAACGTCTACTAATTTAAAGAAATGGAAAAAATTAAATGAGACGGATATACTTTAGCAATGTGTGAATGTTTGGTCTGAATCAAATATTAATTACTTTTAAATAATTAAAAGTTCAGAATTTCCTTTTCATTAAATTATAAAAAAATATTGCATATCAGTTTTAACTCAGTCAGAGTCACGGATGCCGTGTGCTGTCGTAGCGGTTTACGTTACTACGCTTAGTATTATGCAAATTAAATTTTTTGCGCTCACCTGCTTGCGTATGTAATATATGGATGGCTCCCATGACTGCGAAACACGGCTGTTCATTCGCGTTGTTCTGATTTCTTCATGATGTAGTTTTTGTCTATACTCCCCGCTCTTAAATTCTTTTGCACTATTTATGAGCAACTCTGCGGCGTATGCTACGCCACAGGCATCTAGTTTTAATTATTATTTTAAAATTAAAGTATTTTAGTGGCATCCCACGCTCCATAATTAGTTTGTAAGAGCTTTCTGGACAGTAAAAATTTTAAATCACGAGATAAAATATTCATATGTTATCAAACTAAACTACAGGTGCAAAAAGTAGATGATCCATCGACTATTGAAAAGTTTTATGTTGATGTTCTTGCATTTTATACCAATGCAGTCGGTCAAATCCAGAAAAGAATGCCTATTAGCAACAGTCATGTCATTACTAAAACCCACTAACAGAATATCGGAAGGACAGTCGGAGATTTTGGAACTGGTCCAGCTTTTTCCACAAGTTGTGTCTCCAGCAGTTTTTGATTGTTTAGATGCCGAGTTTATTGATTACCAAGCTGCGGATTTAAGCATAGTCAAGGCCGATGGAGGTTATGGTGCTTTCTGGCATCAAGTTGTACTAATGACTAGAAATATCGAAAACAAAGAGTACAGATTTCGGCTTCTTTCGAAGTTTGCACAAACAATCTTGGCGCTTCCACATGGAACAGCAGAAGTAGAACGCGTTTTTTTCTACAGTTAATTTATTGAAAACCAACTTGAGAAGCAAATTGTCTAATCCAGTGTTAGAGAGTTTACTGACTGTGAGAAATGGACCGGGAAAAATTACTCCCACAATGATCAAAAGTTTTAATGTTTCTATTTATTTTCATAAGCAGGAGAAACTAAACAATCACTGATGATGAATGTCATACAATAAACTAACGTTATAAAATATGAACATGGTAATAGAGTCGTGCTCATATAGATACTTTACATTTTTTAGCTACAATGCATGGATTAGGTTTCATATTATTTCGTTCTAAGGTCAACATTTTATGTTAAATGTGTCCATAAAAACGTTTTCGTTTTGTCTGCAAATTTTGTTGAAATTTTTATATTTGTCCGTAAATGTTATGTTATTGAGTTGGTAACCATGCTGTGGACAATATTGCAAGATTTAGTAGTCTTAAATCACTTATTGTGGAGAGAATATAACTTTTTTTCAACTTCAGTTTGAAGAAGCTCCTTTCACAGCTAGATACACTGATAGCAATTGTTGGAAAATTCATAGCAGAATTATAATGTCGGGTAAAGAACTTACCATTATTTACTGTTGAATACATTTTAATAGATCAAGGGAGCATTTCCCCAGATTTTTTTAACGTAATGCCTCTTCTTGCAATGTAAATACAGCTAGGAATGGTATTAGGCTACTGCAATCTATGCTGTTGCAGTGGGCCTTGCGCTTTCATATGCTCAACTTATTTTAATTTTCATTAATACCTCATTATTTTATTAATACCTTATTTCTACCCAAACTGGGGCCTATGCAATCCTTTTTGCATACTTAGCTACATAGGGCCCCGCAATTGCTAAGACCAGCCACGTGTACTGCAGTAAAAACCTGAATCCATTCCCTTTCGATCTCAAACAATTCTTTATCAATGTAAATAAAGAAATTTATTTGATGTTGAAATTCTTCATTTAGTAGGCTGGATGGTATTATACACAAATATTTTCTTGCAAAAACAAGTAACTCGTCACAGCGTTCTTTTATTTACTTTTATTATTACATCAATGGATAAAAACATTTCTCGTACTTCTAGCTCTAAAGTTAGAACAACGTCTTTTGATTTTTCCCCACTCATATTTTCTTTTTTTAACTCGACATACAGCAGAAACATCAAGCTCTCTGTTACAGCGTTCTATATTAGCACATATCTTTGTTCTATGAAATTGGTTTGCATAGTTTGCATTAATTTAAAAATACGTCTTCCCATAAATTGAGATACCACAGAAAAGAAAAAAGTTGCATTGAAATGAGTTAAATTCCGGCATCAGATCACATTTTACTAGTTACTTCAGATGTCAATTTTTCCAAGACGCTTAATATTTTTAAGTATGTCTTTTTCGGAACTATTTATGTTATTGTGTTGTTTATTAACAGAGAAATGAATAACCGTTCATTTTTCCATTAATAACCTTATTTAATGAAAAACACAATCTATACATGCTACTTTAATGCAATAAAAATTAAATTTAATTCTTAATAAGTTACCTTAAAATAATTTTATGAAACACGAAGCAGTAATTTCATGAAACCTGAAACATTAATATAATCTACTACTTGCAAGTTAAACCCAATATTCGAACCACCATGTCATGTAGGTACTTGTTAGTGCATCATTTTTCGAATGTCGAAATTCCACGCTAAAACCGACGTGATGATATTAATAGTACACATTTTCGTACCAGCGGTGGTGTGTTGTTGTTTTTGTACAGTTTTCGTATAAAATCGTCATCTGTGACGTATATCGCTTAATTTTCCAAACAATTCTTTACCTTTTATTGAGCAATTAAAATTTTTTGAACGGTTTTGCTTTAGTTATAACCACCACTATGTAATAAAACAAATGTTACACGAATCCGTTAATTAAAACTAAAACTTTGTATTCTATTTGTTTCACCTTGGTTTTCCCCTTTCAAAAGAAAAGGGGCGCTTTTCGGAATTGGCCTTAATTTTCAAATGTCCACAAAAGGCGCCCCTTGAATGAGTGCCGCCCGGGACGGACCGCCCACACCGCCCCCATAGCTACGCCACTGGTCCTATTGCCAATGGGATCGTCTTAATGTCAGTGGGATCGTCCGAGTGTTAATGGGAACGTCCTAGTGTCAATGTTATCGTCCTAGTGTCAATGTTATCGTCCGAGTGTCAATGTTATCGTCCGAGTGTCAATGGGATCGTTTTAGTGTCAGTGGAATCATCCTATTGAAGGTAGGGCTGTCAATATTGTTGAAAAAAGCTGCCCGGGTTACCGTCCAAGTTACCCGTTCGAAACGTCGCATTCTTTGTCCCCGTCATGATAGCTGTACAATGAAACCTAGCTACCATCCTTGTACCTCATTTTACATATTAGCCGACGGGAGGTTCCATTAACACACTACAGTATAACCTCACCTAATTGCGGCTCCTAATTCGCAACCACGCAAAATCTTAACCTTATCGCATTTTACGTAATTATACGATGTGTACTGTATTTATCTGTCTAGGTTTGCCTTTAGATATGTTCCATTTTATGTCAAATATAATGCATATGTTGTACACATAGAAAATAACTTAACGGTGCAATAATACAGTATGCGATGCGTTGTTAATGTCCACCTATACTAGCGTTTCTTTTGATTAAAATATTGTGTTTACATTATTATTACCACAATAGCGAAATACTTAAATGCATGGACTATAACTACATATTTACAACAATAATGAGTAAGTTTATCCTTATAAAAAAGCTTTGGAAGAATTTAATACGGTATATAATCTCATGCATAGGTATTTTAAAACTACATCTAATTTCGCGTTTTTTTCTCTAATTACAGGGGTTGGGTGTGTGTGTGTGTAAAGAATGTAGCCCCCATGAATACCAAGGGAACAGTGCATGGTGAACTCTGATACACCAAAGAGTTCACTATACTGGGTAGAGCTAGCTGGTTTATCAACATTCACTGATGGCTTGCTTTTGATTGCAGTGTTGTGGCCGCCTTTCGGAGAAAATTTTCATCACAAAGATTTCATTTTGCCGCGTCTCTGTCAACTCGTTTGGCGTAATTCCACACGTTCGACACCTTGCAAATCTTTCACTGTTTGGAACTACCCATAAATGTAAAAAAAAAACTGACAACTTTGTGTGTATAGTTAAAATCAGTTGTAGGGCTAGGCAAAAACGTGTTAGTTAACATAAGAAATGCAAGTGAGTGGAAATGGTGAGGGTTATAGGAGTGGGAGGAGGAGAGTTGGGTAGATAAACAACATTGAATAGTCTCCATCGGTCGATATAGTTCAAAGCAAAGTTAGTGGTGAGAATAAGGATGGACTGCATAGAGATTAAAGAGGTCGTGTTTGTTGTTAATAATTTGCGGAAGAGGAGTTTTGTTTTCCTGATACGATTCACTCAAAGAACCAAAACCTTTTTGTGTTCATTTGCGTTGTTCCTTCACAGAATAACATATGATTCGTAGTGTAGTGGTTATTACGTCCGCATTGAACCCGGAAAATTCTGGTTTCAAGACCCAGGGGGAACTATTATTTTTTAAAAATATTTTGTTCTCCCCATACTTTCCCCAATTTTTTGCGAACATGACTAACCCTATGGTCGTCAAATCACAGTGTATGCTTGGCAAGTGATGGTAGTAAGGCGAAAGGTGGGGGGCAGATAACAACGACCGCTGAGCACATGTCTCCACGTTTATGCGCTTTTTTTTTCATTACTTCATGCTGCTGTTTTTGTCGGTTTCTCTCACCTCCCCCCTCCGTTCTTTGCACTATCTATGATAAGCAAGACTGCTACGCCGCGGGTCAATTTTGTTTATATATATTGTAATTTGCAATAGTGACATTTAATGGGGACAAAGAAGGGGCAATGCTATTGGAATTTTCGAGACTATTCCATCATTAGAAATTTAAATATTGTCTTTTTCTATTATTAATTTTTTACTAAAATGGCTTAGTTTTAAAATTAAAAAAATGTATTTCTTAATAAAAAAAAAGTCTTGAAATATAAATAGATCCGAAAATGTCACGTTAACATTTGTTAATGTGAAAACTATCTTTAATTGTAACTACAACATGTGACACATTTCCTTTTTCAAATAGGCAAAATAAACAAAATTACCACTTTCATTTTAACTCAATCTCATTCCATGTGCTAACTTCACTTATTTCAGTGTTTAAAATCTTTGCTCACAAACATTTTCACAACCCTGATATGTGAGTTGCTAAATTGTTCAGTTGCCTCAACCACCAAATTGTTTGACAATATCCGCGTACATAATCAGAACTTGATTTCGTCTACGGGCACGGAAACAACAGACAGTGTAGGCTCAATCAGAACTTGACGACGGGAATAGTTACATTACGCACAATGAGAACTTGGACATGGCAACAGGCACATTTGCACACAATCTCTGACATCGATTACATCATTACAACTAGCCTTAGTGCGTGAATGTGAATGATGGAGGTGTTTGATTTCAGTTTCCAACTTGGAAAAATCTAATAAAATGAAAGACCAAAATAAATTAAAGAAATTACATAAAACATGGATAAGCGTAGGATGTAACAATTTTATGTAAAGGAGGCGTATCTTAAATATAAGATATACCCTCCGAAAAGTGTACACGACTATATTCATGAGATATAGACAATCACGCATATTTTTGTTTATATTTATATAGACTATGTAGGAAATACATTTTCTTACATAAGAAGATTATTAACTAGTAAAATAAATAAAATATTAATGAGACAGGAATAACGAATAAATCACATTGTTTGTGCATGTGTAACGACCCACTAGGTACTAATTTATCACATACTGAACTGTCCCTACAATTAATACACATTGTATTTTAAAATACATGTCGTTTTGGTTTTTCTTTTAATGACGATTTTTGATAGTGTCATAAAGGATTTTTGAAAAAAACAAAACAAACAACAACACTATCTCCTGACAACAATATTTGTGAAAGAAAAAAATGCTCTAGGTAAGCATATATCTCCTCAAGTTTCTTTACGCAGTTCTGAAAGTTTACGAGGTGGATGGACACTGGAGGAAGACCTTTCAGTGTGTTCTTTTGAATCAGTGGCACCATAACTGCGGAACACTTTTCCGAAAGTTTTTGGAAAGAGTGTAACAAAATAAACTTTCATAAATACTGTTTGCGTGATAGGAGAAAGACAGAATACTCATCATCACCCCAAAAGCATATTTAAATATTCAAAAACAAAAAGAATACTATTTTTTTAAAACTTGAACAAAATTTAAATAAATTTTGATTTAAAATGTATATAAAAATGTATATTTTGTCAATTGCTATCCCATAACTTTCTAAATTTACATATTTATATAAAATGAGTCAATAATTTAATTGAAGATTGTAGTAATGTAGTAAAACTGCCGAGTTTTTATTTTTGAAGACTTTGAGACTGTGACGCACACTTCAATACTTTTCATACTTTCTTTCATCTTTTTAGTACTGAAATGTACTGATAAATAAATAAAAACACATTCTGTAACACACCAACTTATAACGAAGAATCATAATTGGAATACAAGTTGTTTTTATCAGCAGATTTCTCATGTTTTAACGACGTATTTAACACTTCATTACTTGTAGATGTGGCGATCATGACACTATCAGGTCCATAAACGTGACCGGCCTCTGATGCTTTGGTTGGCTGAGCACCGTCACGGTTCAGGTGTGAGTACGGCTAGCTATCAAGCTCACTGGTCACTTCTTTAGACTGGTCAGTTTTATACTGTTTTTCAACCAACAATTTAATATCCATTTTCTGATATCCGGGCATTTCTCCGTCCGGGTTAGCGTATATGTCGTTGCCAACCCTTGTTTCCTGGTTGTTATATCTGGCTGCCGGGTTGGTAGTTGACTGGTTGAGACTCTGTGAATTCACACTGAGTATATCCATCCTAGGAACAAGTTTGTGTGGATCAATATCAGAGTGATTCCTGCATCTCATTCTACACAACCTTTAAAATTAGAATCAAAACCTTTAGAGTGTACAATATATACACACCACCATAGAAATATACTTTCATAACTTTCATACCCAAGCTCATTTCATCAAAAGAATTTTGTAATGTAATTACGTACGATTTTGTACGAGATGTGATCTTTATTCCCATGAGCTTGATGCTTGGAAGTATGTTTCTGAAGAATAGCAATATGGTAAAAATGTTTTTCAATATAAGCGTCTATAGATTTTAAGCGTTATTTAAGTCTTACTCCTATTTACCAGTTCTAAGTGCTGTTGACGATGGAACAACAATACAAAAACTGAAAATTTGACGGTAATGTTAAGTGACCCTTATCACGAACAAGTGATTATACATTATTTTTGATATGAGAATCCTATATTACCAGATTATTATTTTAATTTTAAGGCGGCTCTGACATCTCGTGAGCAGATGGAGAGCATTTAAGCATGATATACAAGTAAATTTACTGGTTCATTGAAGTAGTATAGTTATTCAGACCAAATTTTGATATGAAATGATTCGAGTGTGAGAATTTTTAGGCGAGGAAAAGTTACAAAACGTTTTAAATTCCTCTACTTATCTTATCTTATCTTACCTTATCTTTTATTTTACAGACGCTCCTTCTGTACAGAAGATTATTGCGTCATAATACGTATTACTATGGTTTGTGTTTAGTCCTGTATTCTTACTAGAGTTTTAAATGATGAGTTTTTAATGTTGGCTTTCCTGGTATCTTCAGGCAACCCATACCACGCCCGAATACCGAACGGAAAGATAGAAAACTTGTTTGTGTTTGTTCTTGCATATGGAATAAGAAAGGTGTTTTTATCTTTATGTCTGAGGGTTGTATTAAGTTATCTTTGTATTGTTTTTCTAAATTAGAATTAATTGTATTATGTATAATTACTAATTTACTCTTGGTTCTTCTACCCTCTAGTGTTCCAAGGTTTAATGATTTAACTAATGGTTTACTCTGATCAGTTTTGAATATTCTCCAGTAATGTATCTGGCAGCTCTTTTTGGATTTGTTCTAACTTATCAATATTTTCTTTGGTGGATGGATCCCATACAGAAGATGCATATTCTAGTATAGGTCTCACCAGGGTGAGGTAGCATTTTAGTTTTATATCTATGTTACATTTTTAAAAGTTTCTTTTTTTATTTGATTTTTTAATAACTTCATTGACATGGGGATTCCAAGATAGTTTCTCATTTATTATGACTCCTAAGTATTTCGCATCTTTAGTTTGGGTTAGTTCTTTTCCATGAATGAAATATTTTGAATTTATTTGTTTCTTTTTCTTTGTTACTCTTAGCAGTTGACATTTTTCTGGGTGGAAGGACATACTCCAGTTAGTTTCCCATTTTATTAATTCATCTAAGTATTTTTGTAAAAAATTTCTATTTTGTTCTGACTTGATTGCTCTATAGATTATACAATCATCAGCAAATAACCTAACTTTTGTTCCTATTGAAATATTGTTGGGTAAATCGTTTATATAAATTAAAAATAGTAAGGGACCTAGAACAGTTCCTTGTGGAACTCCTGAGTTAACCTTTTTGGTGTAGATTTAGATCAATTAACTATTACAGTTTGCTCCCTACCAAATAGTAAGTCCTTGATCCAGTAATGTAAGGGACCTCAGACTCCAAAGTACTTCATCGGAAAGAAAAGTAATCAGGTTTTAGAGATTAAAGCAAGAAAATATCCAATATTTTAGACATTGCAGCGTCACAGACTGATTACTTTGCTCTATGGAGTGCTGCAATAGTTTCATAAGGTTTCTCACTATCCATTTTTAAAAAAAAAAAACCGTTATTATCAAGGATTGCGATTTGACAGTTTTCTGTCTAAATCATTATTGAAATAAAATCACACCAACTCATCTTCTCCATGTTTTTGTTCAAAATTTCCGGTATTATTTAGTGAGTTAACTCTAGGGATTAAAAATTTAACGATTAATTAATCGATTAATCGTTAAGATATTTTACTGATTTAATTTTTTTTTAACGATTAATCATACCTAATCGACCTATCACCTACAAAGAAGACAAAATGTAAACAAAAAATAAATTGCGGCCGATGAATTTAAACAAATTTACTGATGATTAAACGAACATTTTGGTTTTAAACTATTGACTGATGGAAATGTTTAAAATGTTGATAAGTTTTATTATATAAATTGTTAGAAATCGTTTGTCTACCATGGTTCTAATACTTCACTTACTTATCAACCCAAATTAAAATGGTATCAAGCTAATGGAGTCTGAATCTGAGACAGAAAATTACGACACCTCTTTTAATGAATTCCTGCGATATAAAATGGAGATGAAAGTTCCTGAATCAGTTAACCCTCCACGAAGGTGGAAATTCTAATGATCATAGATATCCGAAATTGTCATCTTAGATCCGCTAATCACTTGAAGTAAACAATGTCAAGACACTTACTTGTCTCTTTGGTTAATTGATTAAAAGATGATATTTCAATTTTAAACTAGTGCGGTTAATAAATGCAAGTTATGACAACATAAATTTTATTCTTTTGTCTTTTATAGAAATTAACTATTAATTAATAGTTAATATTTCAAAAATTAACCATTCAATAATTTAAATTAATCGTTAACAGCCCAAAAAATAACTATTGTAATCAAAGCGTTTACCAAAATCTCTGAAGGGCAAATTTTTTTGACATTAGCTATTACTATTAGAATTACAGAAAACAACAAACGTTATTGTGGTATTAAATTTAAAATAATTTTATGATATCATGTTTATAGCTATGACACTGACTTACACAACAAACGCTGTGACGTTTACCAACACGGAGACTGACAAGAGGGCTGCTAAAACAGCCAGTGACGTCAGTCTGCAATTAAAGAAAAATGTAAAAGTGAATCTTATAAAGTTGTGGTTTACCCATCCCCCACGTGAAATTTTTTAAGTTCAGAGTTCAGCGGTTTCCCGTTAAGCTATTGGTTTCATACGTAGTCGCTAGTGACTATATATATATATATATATCGATTAAAATAATTTTAATCGGTAAACGTTTTTACCGATTAATCGAGAAATTAATCGATAATTTCAGCAGCCCTAATCTCTCTCTCTCTCTCTCTCTCTCTGTATATATAATCTATTTAATTTACTACATGTAAGTATAACTAGCGAAACTGATGGCGCTTTAAGTCACTGGATCTGATAGTGACAAAATTTAGTCCATCCGTTCATCCATCAATACTTTTTTTCTTTGCAGCCGACACCTCATAATCCCTTTCGGTGGGTCATTATAATCCACAATAGATTTATTACAGATTGTTTCCAATAACTTGAATTGAAATATTATAATCATTAGATAACGGAATTAACAAAAGAAATTTTAAAATTCATATAAAGACTTTAACTAGAGGATTTCAGTTATTCTGATAACTGTTAAAGTCTTACTTGAAAGAGATTCATCAGGTCCAACCAACGGGGTTTAACTTTGGGCTTCATGCTGATTATCACAAGGTTCAATCCGTGCAGTAATAAGCCTCACTTACGGCGTTACATTCCTTGCAGAGACAAGTCCTTTTTATAACGTCACAGTCAGAGCAGATATAAGGCTTAGGGGAAACAGGGGTAACATTGGGTACTTAAGAATGAAACCCTATAAAAGTCACAAAAATATATAAAATGATTACAAATAAATGTTGACATATCAGAAGACAACTTAGACAATATTGTAACAAAACAACAAGTCAAAAGGATGTAAATTCAATGATTTATTGAATTTTTTAAAAAAATAACATAAAAACCCCATTTTTCCCCAAGCATGTGGCAAAATGGGTTCAAAGAGAAAAAAAGATTTATCACCGCTAGTACATAGCTGACACAAAAAATTCAGTTTTCGTTCCTTTCATCAATGCCTGCACAAGAATAATGGGCCCATCTATGGCACTCAGTACATGAGACCCAAATCTCTGTGCTTTAAATTTCTTTAGCCAATTTATAAATAAATCAGTCTGGATCCATCCACTTGGATGGCATTCTGCCCAAGCACCAGGAGGTGCTCAATCCATCAACTCTGCCTTCATGCGCTGACGGGGAAAGATTAACATAGGAGGCATGTATCTCCCACTTGCCGAACAGCAAACCACAGCTGTAACAAGTTGACTCCTTTCTGCAGATGTAAGAGAGCCAACTTGCCTTTTTCCTTTTGTGGAAATAACTTTTTACAGCGACTTAGGGACAGTAAAAATGCCAGTTTCATCGACGTTCCTTACTCTTTCGACATCAATTTTATTTTCGTCAATGTTATTCTCTAGAAGCCCGAAAATGTATTAACGATTACTTTATTGAAGCCCATTACAGATGTCGCTTCATGCTTTATCAGAGACAAATGTTTTTCATGTCTCAACATAAAACCATGATACCAGTCATAACCGGCCACCCCGAACTCTTAATTAAATTTATGAGCCTTTTTATTAATTTCAGCCAGCTCAAAGGCAAGTTTTCTCAGCTCAGAGGAAGTTAGGCCAAAAATCATTTTTTCTATCTGCTGAACATACTGAACATCCAACGTAAAGATGGTTTAGAATGCGCCTCGCGCTGAAAAAGAAATTAAAACTAAAAATTAGAATTAACTAAATAAAGATTCATTTGATACAAATTGTTTTATTTAGAACATATGCTATTCATATTATTTTTCAGGATTAAATACAAATTAGCCACTCTGCGTTCGAGGGTTGTCTGTGGCACACCATACATTGCAGCTGCCTTTTTTATACCCATGATCACCAATGATTACAGACAGTACTGCCTGCGGCATGTCGGTTTCATTCCAAGTTTGGCGTTCATATATTCTTTTATAATTTCTCATTTCTTAAAGTTAATAACCTGAAAAAAATAACACTTTAATATCAGCAATTTATATATGCTTCAGTAAGAACTAAACGAATAGACCTACTATTGCTATAATTAAATTTCAGAATTATTTTACTTGGCTAGACTACTAAGATGACTTAACTCAAACTATACTTTCTTACGTTATATTTATAGTATAGGCTATAAGCCTTAACAATATAAATATATTTAAAAAATAGACTAGTATTTAGTATTAGTAGTATTTAATTGAAATTGAAATAACGTAAAACTTATTACATGTAGGCCTTTAATTAGTATTTAAAAAAAAGAAGCGACTTTAAGTCGAAACCACATCTCATATCTATAATTTAAAGTAATAACACTGTCGGGGCAAAAAGGGGTATGCAAAATAATGAATTACCCAATTTTGCCTCTTTAAGATACCCCTATTTACCCCTACATAGGGGGGCACAATACACATTTTCGAAATAACAAAGCAGATCAATGCTCATGAATAAATAAGAGTTTTAAATGCTTAATATATAATATCATACAGCAACAATAACAGATTTTTAGTCATATCTTTAATTACAAAGAAGCTGCTTCTTAAAATATAATGTTAAAAAATAAGATGAAAAATTTGGCAAAATTATATTTACCTCTCAACGATGATACAGGATGGACACGTGAACTAAAATAAAAGATGGCGCCATCTCGTCTCGTGATATTTCAAATCCAATATTTTGTTCGATGCTCTGAGGCTCTGAATGTGGTGTATTTTCATAACCCCATTTTACCCAACTACCCCATTTTACCGCATTTTCCCTATTTGTCTCGTCACATCCCGTGCACATACAAGTCTTACTTGGGACGTTTCCCTCTTTTGAGATAGTTCTCATTGGAGATGTTGTATTGTCTTCACTCC
Organism: Radix auricularia; assembly: GCA_002072015.1. NCBI lineage: Eukaryota > Metazoa > Mollusca > Gastropoda > Lymnaeidae > Radix > Radix auricularia. Next base: position 760,486 of record MUZC01000244.1, read on the forward strand.
TGATGGAGTTTGTTGTAGCGATTGTTGTGGTCACGGTTGCTGTAGTCTTACCAAAAGAACCCAGGACAGTCTCACATACATGTAAACAATGAGATGTGTCATTGCCGGTGATATTTCCCTCTTTGGCTGCTGTAAAAAGGTTGACAACAAAAAATTGTGTGAAAGATGCTTACTATTTTCCTTTTATTCTAAACATTTAAACTTTAAACTTTTTTATTGTCCATTTTGCCTGCTGTTATCGTTATACAGTTTTAATATACAGAGCTGATGAATCTCTTAACTCAAAACTTGCTTCGTCATCAACAATAATTATAAACTAGTAAAACAACAATGTTACTTTTTAGAAAATAAATGAATTTTAAAATTATGTCTACACATACTTTCATCATTATCTTTAATGTTTTGTTTAAAAAAAGAGATTAATACAATTGATCAATGTGCCTTTAATTAACATATGCAAAAAGTCATTTTATAGCAAACAGTGTCAAGCCCTGATTTGTTTATCAAACTGGGAGGATAAAAACTGTTTTCTTTACATTATCATACATATTCAAACACAAAAAAAAAAAAAAAACAATTTACTCCACAAGAAAATTTGTGTTTATTTATAGGTGCGTGTGTGCAGAGGCAGTAGCTCGAAGTTTCATATGAAAAGGACATGACTGAAATGATTTTGTTTGAAAATAATTTTTTTTAGGGATGTTATTGATTAATTTAAATTTAATCGTTAACTTTTGAAAAATTACCAAATAATTATTCCATAATTTTGATTTAAGCTGAAACTAAGATGTATGTCGTCATTAAAATGAAAATTTCATAAAATGCCCATAACTTAAGTATTTAACCCAAATATATATATATATNAAAAGGCTTACAAGATTGTCAAAGATCTGACATCCACCAAGCAAGGTCGCATCTCAACAATTCAAGATAAATCTGAGAAATGTATTACAGAAGAACAAGAAATAATAAAAAGATGGACCGAATACTGTTCTGAGCTATACAATGAAGACTCAAAGGGCGACGAATCAGTGCTCAATTGCCCAACGTCATCTAACATGGACATGCATTACATTCTCCGTGATGAGGTGGAGCTTGCTGTGCGAAAGCTGAAAAAGGGGAAATCGGCTGGAGCAGACAACATCCCAGGTGAACTGATTCAAGCAGGAGGTGACCCAGTAATAAACATTCTAACTAGCATGTGCAACAAGATCTGGCAGACAGGAGAATGGCCAACACCCTGGACTCAATCGCTGGTTATAACGCTCCCAAAGAAGGGTAATCTACAATTGTGTCAGAACTACCGCACAATTAGCCTGATCAGTCACCCCAGCAAAGTCATGCTCATGGTAATACTAAACAGACTAAAACCACAAGCAGAGCAGATCATTGCAGAAGAACAAGCAGGCTTCAGAGCAGGAAGGAGCACAACAGAGCAGATCTTCAACTTGCGAGTGCTCTGTGAAAAACATCTGCAACACCAGAGGGACCTCTTTCATGTCTTCATAGACTTCAAAAAGGCGTTTGACAGAGTGTGGCATGCAGCACTGTGGGCAACCATGCACAAGTACAATATTAACGCCAACCTCATTACTGTGATCAAGAACCTATACAACAGAGCATCCAGCGCAGTACTCTACAACAGCAAGCTGGGAGATTGGTTCAAGACCACTGTTGGTGTTAGACAAGGGTGTTTACTCTCCCCCATCCTCTTCAACCTCTTCCTAGAAAGAATTATGACTGATGTGCTCGAAGACCATGTCGGAACGGTCAGCATCGGAGGAAGGATCATAACTAACTTACGCTTCGCCGATGACATAGACGGCCTAGCTGGCAGCGAGGACGAACTAAAAGAATTCCTTGCAAAGCTAGAGAAGACGTCGAAGGCCTATGGCATGGAAATTAATGCAGAAAAGACCAAGGTCATGGCAAATAAGAATTTCACAAGTGAAATACGGATAAACGGTCAAAAACTCGAGGAGGTCCCTACCTTCAAATATCTAGGGGCTGTAATATCCGATGAAGGCTCAAAACCAGAAATTCTTGCCAGAACGGCCCAAACAACTGCAGCACTAAGCAAACTGAAAAACATCTGGCAAAGCAAGAAGCTCTCCCTGAGATCAAAGATTCGACTAATGCGCTCTCTGGCGATGTCAGTCTTCCTCTATGGTTGTGAGGCTTGGACGCTCACCGCAGACCTCCAAAAAAGAATTAGTGCGCTTGAGATGAGATGTTTTCGAAAGATATTAAATATCTCCTACACGGCGCACATCACGAACGAAGCGGTCCGCGACAAAATAAGTGCTGTCATTGGCCCTTACGAGGACCTTCTCACCTCAGTTAAAAAGAGGAAACTACGATGGTACGGACACGTGTCAAGATCTGGAGGTCTCTCAAAGACGATATTGCAAGGCACAGTCCAGGGAAGAAGGAAAAGAGGCAGACCTAGGAAGAGATGGGAGGACAACATCAAAGAGTGGACCGGCCTTTCATTTAGTGATTCCCAGAAGGCAGCTCAGAACCGTGACACTTGGCATGAGTTAGTGCGCAGCTCAAAATGGTGCCCCAACGACCCAGCGTCGGGTTAAGGGATAGTTCAAGTTCAAGTTCAAGTAGAGCACATTATATTAAAAAAGTTAAGCATATTTGCACACACTTAATGATTATAAATAAAAAGATATATTAACTTACAGAAATTTTATACACAATTTTCCATCTTTAAAAAAATATATTTTGATATTTTTTTGGGGGAGAAAAATCTCACCCCCCCCAACTGCAGACTGGGGATGAGGGAATATTGAGGTTAGCTTCATTGAATTTGCTTACTCCATGGTGTAGGTATGTCAAGTCCCAATTCACATATTTCATTGAACACAAATTATGACACCGCCTCTTTCATGTCCAGCCTTATTAATTCTCTTTGGCGCGGCGGTTTCTTTTCTTTATTTCATAAAATATTTTACTGCTTGTTGGGACTCTTGCATTATTCCATGTTAACTGATATTTGTGTATGAGTAAGTTTTCGCGTTTAACGTATTTCATAATTTGTTTTTAGGTGAAAAGAAATAGGTAATATGTGTCTCTTTTTTGACATAAAATCGTACACATGTAGTGAAATTTTATATTTTTGTGTCACCCCCTTGATGATGTCAACTGGAACAGCCCGCCGTCTTTACATTCCCTTAGGAATCCTACTGCATGTGTATCTTATTGTAATTGATTTAAGTATGAATGTGTATAATACTCATTGATTTCTACAAGAGCCTTTGGAAGTTATTAATTACTTTGTTGACAAACGTTTTTCATAGATTAAATTGTGTGTTTACTGTTTTCAATAAATTAGCAGTGATTTTAAACTGTATCAACAATCTCTCATTCTTTTAATAAACGCTACTTACAAAACATGCATATCAGTGAGTAATTGTTTCCACATTTTTCATTTTCGAAGTATTTAGATGTAGTTAAGTATGTACCACAGGATCTATCAATTCCCCACGCACGCTTTGGTTTAAATTTATTAGACAAATTAAAATAAGAACCTGAAATATAATAACAAAAAGATGTATTGCGAATTTGTGAGTGTTAAGTAATGACCAATAAAAAAAATACTATCAACCTTTTTCTATGGTTGATTTAATCATTGCGTGAATATGACGAAACGCAAGAATTGTTTTGTACATGAAGATTGTTTTTATTTAAAAATTTAAAATATATTTAAATTTATTTTGATTGATTAAAGCAGGGGTGCGCAAACTTTGCGCCTTTGGCGGCCGCATGAAAAAATTACTTTTGCTACGGCCTCCAAAAAATGTTCACTGAAAATTGAAACTATATTTATAAAAAAAATGTGTTCTCATGATAGTCAACGCGATATAATAACGACGTCATCATAATGTATTGTAGGCAAACACAGTGCTTCATTACAAACAAAAACATTTCAATTTATATTTTCTTATTGTGTTTAAACCTAACAGCGTCCTACATCATGTCACACACGTCGAACGTAAGGATATTTTTAAGTGGCATTAATCTTACGCTGTACGCGTGTGACATGATGTTCGGACACTGTTAGGTCAAAATGACAGTGTTCAATATAATTCTGTTGCATAACAGACGAATCAAAGAATAATCAGTTTGATTACCCGGATGAATACATTTAAAAACGTCCATGATACAACTTTTCACGATTTCCCCATCGGAAAGAGGCTTTTCAGGGTCGCCGAGACATAGGCGCTTCGATAGGTGGATTCACTGCGCTAATTCGAAGTCTTAACAAAATGTCTATTGTCGAACATTCCTCGTTAGATTTCCCACCCAGATTCTACTTAAATCATCTTGTAACCGTGAATAGTTATGTGATAAACAAAATATAATGAGGGGTAAGACTGCAATCAGGCTAGTAAAAAATTAAACGGAAAAGACGTAAACAAGGTAAGGGTTAGCCTGACCAGACGTAACAAAACAGCGAACGTTTCGGCAAAGATCCTTTTTCAACGAACATACAATACACAAATAAAACGAAAATAAAAATTAAAATTAAAAATAAAATTAAGAAACTTAGCTGCGGTGAAATCTAAAGAATCCAAGTTTCTTAATTTTAAATTTTATCTATCTATGTATCTATCTATGTATCTATCTATCTATGTATCTATCTATGTATCTATCTATCTATCTATCTATCTATCTATCTATCTATCTATCTATCTATCTATCTATCATCTATCTATCTATCTATCTATCTAATGATCGGATCTTACCACTTGCCCAAATATAGCTCTTCCATATAGAAGTATAAAAGAAACCAATCCAGTAATTCTCTTCAAGTGTTGTCGATTCAGTCAAAGTTTTCTGTAAATTTAACACAAGGAAAATGTTTAATAGAATTTTACATTCTGATTAATAGTTTTGTTTTATTTTAAAAAGAAGTTTTTTTTAGTATTATCTTTAAAATTGAGAAATGTTTTCAATAGCCGCAGGCCGCATGTCATCTAAACTTTATACATTTAACAATTAAAGATGAAAACGAAAAAAAAATCAGTCTATCTATTCATAGTGTAAACAAAAAGAAACAGCTCAACAAGAAATGATAATTTTAAAAAAGTATGGAAATATAATATTGTAAAGTACAGTCAATCAAGTACTATACAAGTTATGAGTAAGTTATCAGAATTCATCGCCCACGTGTTGATCACATCATTCAATTATTTTAACGAAGTCAGTTTGAGGATATTATTAATAACTTAATTATCACTAAGATATCTTGAAAAAAAAGCATGTTTACATTATATATCTTACCTGTATTAAGCTTTCAAAATTCTCATCTACGTCTGTCAAAACTCCTTTATTTCTACTACAAAAGTTGTAAGCACTGCCATATGATTGTTTTCTCTTCCCGAATAGGTAACATTTGTTTTCAAAACTGATGATCGAATACGCCTCTGTTTTACCGTCTTATGCTACGTTACAGGTAAAACTGTCGGTTGGTGACAGAACACTCCAGAAAATGTAGATCAGAATCAGCAACATTTCTACATGGGGCATTTTTCTAAAATGACTCTTGGAAAAGCAATTTATTTTGCTAAAAATAACAAGTTTAAAAGTAATCTACCTTTGAAATAAATGGTTTTTAATTAAAAAACAAACAACATTTTACAGATATGCTAAAAGTTTTACCCATTGGTTATAAAGTTGTTTATTTTTTATTTTAAAGTTTAAACAATAATCTAAATATATATAAATACACACACACACAATAACTCACCATTTAAAAGTATATTTTTAAAGTGCAAACTTTAAAATAAGCTGTTTTATATATAAAATGTTATAAAAAAATTAAACATGGTTTTTACTTAGTTAACAATAACAAAACTTGAATCAAATGACATTGTATTGAATTACTTATATTGCAATATATATACTACTATAGAGCACTGAACTCCTAATGTCCATTCTCTCGGGAATTATTGCCCCAAATGTTATTTTAGTCAACTTAATAAAAAATTCATATTAATTACTTATTTTAGGCCGGGGCAATAAAAAAATCTTTTTTTTTCTCTTTTGTTATCTTTTTAGCTTTAACTGTATTTATCCATATGCTATAAAATTTGGATGTTAAAAATTCAAGAAAGAAATGTACTATTTTTAAGTAATTTAATTTTGGGCACACTTCCGTAGAGGTTTATAGCTTAATTATGTTCAATAAAAAAATTCCAATCATTGGTTCCTTTGAATTTAGTCCTATATACTGAGATCGTAGCAATGCACGACGGGTTCGCTAGGTGTAAATAAATTTATAACTGATTAAAATTTCATGAAGAATGCCATACATTAAGATGGGGATTTAAGTTTTTGGATTTTAACTCATTGATTATACGACATCCAGTATCTTTGAATAGCACGTTATCATTTACCTACAAATAGTGAACTTGATGTAATGCACACTAAATTAGGACATGAAAAAACGTTGGATTACATACCTGAATAAAAATTTACGGTATACCTGAAAGAATTACACTTAAATTAGTCTTCAATGGTAACCTATAGTATCATAACTAACACTTGAACACACATAGTCAGTAAACCACTGCACACGTGTAATGACACACGGAAGTAAATTTAACGCAAATTGTTGTGTTGGTCATTTAGTAAACGTTACAAAATAAACTTTATGTTGAGAGAGATGTGAGAGGCTGGCGATAGTGTGGGCTCGAAAGAGTGCATTTATAACTATACACACGCTACACGCTACTTGGGTGTACATTTGCTTTGCGTCCTCGTCTCAATGGGATCGACCTAGATTCATTGGGATCGTCCTAGTGTAAATGGGGTCGTCCTTGTGTCCACAGGATTTTCCTGGTGCAGGGCTATGTTTTCTTGAAGCAATGCGGCTTCGCGTAAACGCAGATATGTAACAAGATGCTGCTTAGCATTTTAGCATTACCGCGTAATAAATTTTGTAAAATGTAACACTAAAAATTATTTCTAAAATTAGCAAATTATAAAATAAAAACTGTATCTTGTAATATACATTTTTTTAAAAAATATAACACTCTGAAAATTTTGTGCTACACTTTTTAATGTAAACTGCCTTTATTTCATTATATTTAAAAAAAATAATTAATTTTACTATTCGCTAGGTGAGGGGTCACTTAACTGTTTTCACGGTGGGCCAGAGATCTGAGAAAGTGACGAGCGTTAGCTGGATAACCATTCTAAACGATAAGTCGAATTTAAGTTTTGCCTTAAATAATATCATTGGTCAGTGGAAGGCACTGTCAACATCTGAAATTCTCCATTAAAATATTCTCTCGGTCAATAATAATTTTTACAGGAAAATCAAGGTTCACACCAGTGGTGGATTTAGCTATAGGGCAGGGGTGCGGCCTGCCCCCCCCCCCCCCCCCCCCCCCGAGCCCCAGTTGGGTCTAAAATGGCGCCCCCCTTAAGACGCCCTCAATAAGCACTTGAGCAGAACAAAATATTGTTAAACACAAAACTTTTAATCAAAATCAGACTGCAATACGACAATATTTTTTTGCTAAATATCGTATTTCAAACCTGTCAATTCTGGTTTGATCAGTAATGAGCGTCGCCAAGTGGAAAATAATAGAGAACTGATAAAATAAATGATAGATGTGACGTTGTTCTTAGCAAAACAAGGCTTGCCATTTAGAGGACACAGAGAACATTCTTGCTTTAATGATGGTAGTTGTAGAAATACTTGACATTTACTTTTACGTTAAATGTTATCGTTATTAGTCAAATATGATTTCACTTTAGACAGTCATCTAAAGTTTTAAAAGAAAAATGAACTTTATTTATGCCATGATGTGCAATTAGACTTAATTTAATCACTTGTATCTGAATTATTGGTGATAATTGATAATGAAGTTAATTTTGAACATTTCTTTTCTTTTATTATTGATTAAACCGTTTATATATCTGAACTATTCATATATCAGTTTATTTACGTCCATTTTCAATATCAGGACATTTTGGAAAGATTTATAGGATTTTATAAGGGTCTGGATTAATCATGAGGCAAACAAGCCACGTGCCTAAGGACCAAGCGTTTCGGGGCACCACAAGCCCTAAAGAATATTGTGTATATTGTCTCAGTAGACATGCGTAATCGACATGACATTAAGTCTCATCCTAAGATTATAAAAGCTTTATAATGTTTACAAGTTTAAATGAAAACCAGTCACAGAAGGGCGACACCAGAAGGAAGCAGAAAACATAGCAAAGAAGATGCAAGAATTAGAATTTTCTCTCATGCTTGTCTTTTGGGAAGAAACGTTACAACATTTTCACAGGGTCAGTCAAGCTCTACAAAATGAGCACGTGAACTTTAATAAGTAAGCTGATTTGTATTCTTCACTATAATAGAAGATCGCTTGCCTGAATCTAGGAATGAATTGGAAAGGTTTGAAGAAGCTGCAAAAGAAATAAATCAAGGTCGACTTTGACCCGTAATCGTAAAAGAAAGTGTTCATTGACGGTGATGCCCTCTGAATGTCAGAGAAAAATTTCATAAATCTGCTTTCTATGCCAATGTTGATAAACTTGAGGCAAAGGTGAGTAGACAAGGACAGGTATATAATGATAAAGCAGTTCGATTTTCTTATTTGGTCGATGTACCATAAACACCTCACCGTTTTCAAAAACTAATAAATGCTTATTCTGAAGATCTGTACAATAATTTGCATACTGAGCTACGAACGTTTCACTTTTTATTATTAAAAAGTCTCTTGCATCACAATCTTAATACAACACGCCCTGGCATGCTGAATTATACAAAGTGATAGAGACAACATCAAGTGTGCTATCCTTAATGTAACAATCGCCTTGCACTTATTTTAAAATTAATAGTTACATCTGTTCAACTAAGGGCTCTTTTTCTCAGTTGAAATGTATAACAAATCCAGGTAGAGAAAACAAAAAAATGGTTCCTTATCTCTGCTGATGCGATGGATGTGGAACTTGTTTGCAGGTTACAATTATAGTTGATATCATAAGTGACTTAAATGATTTTAAGTTTTTTTAAATTATACAATTTTATAGAATAAAATTAATGATTCTAAAAGTTTAAGTAATTTTTATAAATATTTTTATTATTTAAAAGTTACTAATAAATTGGCATCATGTGTTCAAAAACATAATTTGATTAAAAATCAAAACTCCAAATGGTCACCCCTACTATGAAATTTCTTAAACAGATAATTTTTGAGTGATGTTACTGTTTAAATACCCTTATTTTATACATGGGGGGTGGCGCAGTGTTCAAAGTGTTAGTGCGCTGCGGCACTAAAAATAAATCAGTCACGGGTTCAAATCCTGGTTATGGCACCCCTACGGGTAGATGATGCTCGTTAAAACCATGACTGGTAGAAACTCCGAATATAAATCCTGCGGGAAAGGCCAAGGGAGCTCCTGCGACGCCAGTCGTTCTCCCCTCTATCCCTTGGAGAGGGGGGATATGCTGAATACCCACCCAGGCCTGCATCACCTCTGGAGAGGACACTCCAGCGTCGCCGCAAGGTGTCGACAAAACACGGGCAGCAGTTACCGGTTATAAGTCAAAGCTCAATTGACGCAGAGCTAGGCGCCAGGGGCTGCTTCCGATGGTAGGAGAGACTACCAATGTCTCACTGGACAGCCACCGCCCGCCTCAAACTGGGCAGCCCCCAGTCAAATAGGTGCTATCCCGTCATGGCCTGCCTTCTCCACTGGGTGCGTGGAGATCAGAGTACAACTATGCCCAGCACGAAGAAATACAAAAAAGAAAGAGAAGACGATTTGCAGTCCATAAACGACACACGGAAGACAGGAATAATCGATAGGCTAAACATTGACATAGCATGCCTTCAGGAACCTCCATCATCAGGCACGGACATTCTTAGTGTGTATGCCACAACACTCTATTCAACTCCGGAAGAGAAGGACCAGTTCTATGGAGCGTTAGACCAGGCAATAGCCAGCATCTACAAAGACGTGGCAATCTATCTCCTAGGAGATTTCAATGCTAGAGTAAGGAGCGACCACGAAGCCTGGCCCACCTGCCTTGGACTCTTTGGAAGAGGAAAGTTAAATGAAAATGGACTAAGGCTTCTGGAATTGTGCTGCTCACGAGGCTTGTGTGTGGCCAACACTTTCTTCAAGTGCAAGGATATACATCAAGTATCTCGGAGACTCCCTCGACCCCCCCCCCCCAATGGCACTAGCTGGACCTCATTATCACCAGGCGTGCACAACTAGCTAGCGTCCTACTCACTCGCAGCTATCACAGTGCCGACTGTGACACGGATCACCCTTGTTGCCAGCAAAGTGCGAATAATGAGGAAAAACTCGTACCACACAAAGAAATAGGGAAGTCCACGCATCAATACCTCATGCATTAAAGACCCTGCGATAGCGCAGCTGTTCAAAGACAAGGTGAAGGAAAGTCTCTCAAAGATGTCCCCATGCGTCAACATTGACTCCAAATGGATGCATCTAAGAGACAAAATCTACACATCCGCCTTTGGCAAAAAATCTCACAAAAACACGGACTGGTTTGATGAACATTGGGACGAGATGAAACTTGTCACTGAAGCAAAAAGGAAAGCTCTTATGGCTTACAAGGAAAAGCCTACACCCGACAATTTGCATGCCTTAAAACAGCTTAAGCTCTGTTCCAGTATACAATCAGCTGCAGACATGGGCAATGCAAAAGTAATGTACGAAAACAACAAAAAGGCAACGGGCCCCTTGACGTCAAAAGTTGCTCCCCTAAAATCCAAAAGTGGAGAAATTATTCAAGACCAGGCAGCTAAAACGGCGGGTTGAGCATTATCTGGAATTGTATTCAACAGTTACCACAGACTCCAGCACCGCTCTAGATGACATCCCAGATATGTCACTCAAGGAAGAACTTGATGTCGTGCCCACACAGGAAGAGCTGAGCAAAGCAATTTACAGCCTAGCTTGTGGAAAAGCGCCTGGGAATGATGGAATACCACCAGAGGTTCTAAAGAGTGGCAAGACTGCTTTACTCCAACCATTGCACGAGATTCTGTCCCACTGCTGGGAACAGGGCTACAGCCCCCAAGACCTAAAGGATGCAAATATAGTGACACTATATAAAAACAAAGGTGATAGGAGTGATTGCAATAATTATCGCGGCATTTCACTCCTTAGTATTGTAGGAAAGACCTTTGACGCGTTATACTAACACGTTTACAGAGCCTAGCATCCTGCGTCTATCCAGAATCTCAGTGTGGTTTCCGGTCCGGTCGGTCTACAATAGACATGGTGTTCTCCATACGACAGCTCCAGGAAAAATGCAGAGAGCAGCAGATGCCACTATACATTGCATTTGTGGACCTTACAAAAGCCTTCGACTTAGTCAGTCGCAACGGGCTATTCCAAATACTGGCAAAAATTGGCTGTCCCCCTCACCTACTTGCCATCATCAGACAGTTCCATTAAAATATGCTTGGCACAGTGCAGTTCAATGGAGCTAAGTCAGAGGCCTTCCCTGTCAGCAGCGGACTTAAACAAGGTTGTGTACTCGCACCAACACTCTTCGCAATATTTTTCTCTGTACTTCTTCGATACGCATTCAAGGATAGCAGTGAGGGAATCTGGTTACATACCAGAGCTGATTCAGGACTTTTCAACACTGCCCGCCTCCGAGCCAAGACCTAAACAACGGATGTCCTAATTCGAGAGCTACTATTTGCGGATGATGCGGCACTAACAGCACATACAGAATCTGGTTTGCAGCAACTCGTGTCAAGCTTCTCCAATGCCTGCAAAGAATTTGGTCTGCAAATCAGCTTGAAAAAGAGAAACATCATGGCCCAAGACACTCGAGCTCCTCCTACCATAAATATCGATAATGAAAACTTGGAGGTTGTGGACAGCTTCACCTACTTTGAATCCAAGGTCTCCAAGACACTGTCCATTGAAGAAGAAATAAACAGAAGAATTGGCAAGGCGGCCGCAACAATGGTTAAACTAAATAAGCGGGTCTGGGAAAACACCAAGCTAACTGTGCGTCTATCGAGCCTGTGTCATCAGTACACTACTATATGGGAGCGAGACATGGACCACTTATACATTACAAGAGCGTAAGCTTAACAGCTTCCATTTGAGATGCCTGCGTAGCATCCTTGGTATTAAATGACAAGACAAAGTGTCTAATAGTGAGGTCCTAATGCGTGCCAATACCCAAAGCATGATCTCAATTCTTAGTTAAAGACGCCTGAGGTGGCTAGGACATGTCAAAAGAATGAGCCCCGACCACATCTCGAAGGACCTCCTATGGTGAACTTGCTTCAGGAAAGAGGAAAACAGGTCGCCCGCGCTTGCGATTTAAAGATGTCTGTCAAAGGGACATGAAAGCAGCCAAAATACATACAAGTTACCGGGAGTGTAAGGCAGAAGACCGATCTACGTGGGGCACAGTTGTCAAAGTGGACGTCATTGTAGCCGAGGAGCGAAGAATTGAGGAGGCTGCAGACAGAAGAGCTAGGAGAAAGGCCAAAAACAATTGGAAGCACAGAACTCATGTGTAAAAACTGTGGCAAAGACTGTCACTCAAGGATAGGACTGCACAGCCACTCGAGAAATGCAACCCAACCCAACAGTGATGCACCATCGTCTCACGAGACGGAAGGATGCCGGATATCTCTGCTGATTGTTGAGGCAGACATGTGCACAATTTACGCTGATGATGTATTCATAAACTTTGCAAGATGTAAATCTAGAAAAACGAACTTTAAAACTTTTAGATTTTTCGTCTATAATTTTTACAAGATTAATAAATCATTAGTTTCTGTACAGAAATGTTGGGTTTCATTTGAGTGTTATTAGAACAAACATATGTGTTTATAACTGTTGTTATTTGTTAGATTTGTGTGTGTATGTTTGTGTGTGTGTGTGTGTGTGTGTGTGTGTGTATGTGTGCATAATATTAAACAAACCACAGGTCAGTGGATGATTGAGGCCAGAGGCAGAAGGGGGAACCCTAGGGCAACAAGAAGGCCATATACTTTGGAAAACACCAATGTTGCCGCATTTGCTGAGAAGATTTTAACGGAACTACAAATTTAAAAAGCGAAACATTGATATCCCACTCTGTCGAGGACAAGCATACGATGGCACATCTGTGATGTCTGGAATTAAGAGTTGCCTTCAAGCTCATTTAAAGAAACTATCACCCAATGCCATATACGTTCATTGTTGTGCCCATGTTTTGAATTTGGTAACTATCGAAGCAATTTCTGTAAACAGTGATGTGCAATTGTTTTTCTGAACAGCTGAAAGGTTGTATGCATTCTTTACGTCTAGTTTAGGGGCCGACCATAAAGTACGTCATGCATTTTTTGACCATTTTTACCCCCTCCCCCCCCCGTCACAAATCTCGGACNCCCTCTGGAGCGTGACGTTTTTTCTTAGATCAATAAACATACGATATAAAAAAATTTACGTTACTGTTTTGAAAACCTATTTGTTAATATTTTTTATTCTCCTTGACTTGTTAGGTGATTGGGACAATTGACTAAATTAGTAGGCTAATAATTAGTGTTTACAGCTTGCTCGGATATTAGTAAAATTTGGCGGCGCCCCCCTGAGATTCTTCTGCCCCCCCCCACCCCCACGCAGACATAGCTAAATCCTCAACTGGTTCACACACTCTATAATTGTTGAACAAAACAGTTTGAAACGATGAAAATAAGAAAATTAGAAAAGTTTTGCTTCAGACAAAGACTGTTTTATCCCAAATTATTTGATGAGACCTCAGAGAGATTTTTTTTTCACAGTAATACCTTGTTAGACAGTATTAGTTAAAAGAACTAAAAACGTGAATGTGGTAAATATGGCAAACAAATCTTATTGCGGAAATTTTATCTCTAGCTTAGAAACATTTGCGAGCCAAGATACCGAACGTAAACACGGTTCTATCTTTAGCTTCCCTTCTAATAATGTTTTCATGGCACGCCAATGAGAGGTGCGAGGCGAACATCTGAAGAGAATATATAGTTAGATCTATCAAGATTTTAAAAAAAAATATTTCGTCATTTTAAAGGTTTCTTTCTTAAGTTGAAAACATTATAACAAGGTCTTAGAAAATTTTACTAAAGATTATTTCATGAACACGGTATAATGTGTCTCTTTGTTGATGTTTTTTTTTTAAAAGCCGAATATTATCAAAATTGTTTTTTTCCATTCTGACTTTGGGGTTCTCTGATTTCTTACGGATGAATCTTGACCTTTCAATAAATAAAGCCCTTTATTTGATTATAACTGTCGAGAAGAGATGGCCTCTATGTGGCTCGACAGATTAGTAGGAGCTGACCCCGACCCGAAACCGACAACTCCTTGCAGGCAACGCCAAAGTCCGATATGTTAAGTGTTAGGTGCTAGTCACCTATGATTACAGTCGCTCTTTCAGTGGAATCCCTGGGTGCCATTCGCGCGTACCCCAATAGAACCCCCCCCCCCATATTGGCATTGTCTGGATTTACATATTTTTTCTAGGGATGTTAACGATTATTTTAATAACGATTACTTAGTAGTTATATTCGATTCAAATATAGATTTTTAAAAAATTATGGTATCGTAAATAACATTTGAAATTAAAGAAAGGGTAAAAACAAAGTTTTTGACTATAAATACCTTACATGTGAGACATAATTAAAGTATGTATTATATTCAAAATAAAATGCACCGTGAGAGAATCATTTACAGACTAAACGTGACTGAACTCCGCAATGCTGTAAAATGGGGACTGGTGGGGGTGTAGTCACTGATGGTTGGACTGAACTCCAGGAAACACGTGGATGTCAACAACAGACGGCTAGCATACATTTATAGAGACATAAACTAAAAGTGCATTAATTTAACTACGGCGCATTCGATCGATCTGAAATTTTGACACAATACATTGGTCTCTCAAGCCTAGAAGCCAAATTTCAATTAGACAACATCACAGATAGTGGGTCATTTTTTACTTTTGTTTTTCCGCGGCCCCACGGATGGGCCAAGAGACGACGGTGAAGAGAATATAAGTGATAAAAAAAAAATCAACAACCCGTAATTAAAAAACATTTTATAAAAGCAAAGTTTTTTACTATAAATCCCTTATATACGAGACAGAACTAAAAGTATAGATTATATATGCAAGAACAAACACATACAAGTTTTCTTACTTTCCGTCCGGTATTCGGGCGTGGAATGGATTGCCTGAAGAAACCAGGAAAGCCAACTAGTAAAAATACAGGAGTAAACACAAACCATAGAAATACGTAGGACACAATAATCTTCTGTACAGAAGGTGCGTCTGTAACATATAAGATAAGATAAGATATCTATACTAATAAAAGGGAAAGCTCTGACTGACTGACTCACTCACTCATTCATCACTAATTCTCCAACTTTCCTTGTAGGTAGAAGCATGAAATTTGGGAAGTTGTTGTTTACCCCCTTAAGACGAAAATTGGCGAAAAAGAATTTTAAAAATCTCGCTCATGTCCGGCCGGGGCCCACATTTCCCCCCCTTCTTTGGGCTCTATAAAAATCGAAAAGCACCAATTTTTCTAATTCCCGTATAGGTAGAAGCAATAAACTTTGGAAATTTGTTAAGTACATTCTCCCAATTATAATTGAAAAAAAAAGAGTTTAATTATCCCACCCATGGGGGCCGGGGCCCCAAAAACGATTTTTTCCTTATAGGAGCTAAATATAATAATTGAAAATCACTAATTATCCTATTTCCTGTATAAATAGAAGCATGAAACTTTGGATATTTTTTAAGTACACCCCCGAAACAAACTGGGAAAAAAATGTTAAAAATTCACTCTCATGGAGGACCGGGGGCCCAAATATAGTTTTTCTCATATTAAAAACTGACTCATCACTAACTCTCTAAATTCCCTTGAAGTTAGAAGCATGAAACTTTGGGATGTTGTTGGGTACCTTCTCACTGCGAAAATTGGCGAAAAAGAATTTTAAAAATCTCTCTTATGTCCGGCCGGGGGCCCACAAACATTTTTTATATTTGGGCTCTATAAAAAGTGAAAATCACCAATTTTCCTATTTCCGGTGTAGGTAGAAGCATGAAACTTTGGAGATTTGTTAAGTACATGCTCCCAATTATAATTGGAAAAAAAGAGTTAAATTTCCCACTCAAGGGGACCGGGGCCCCAAAACCTTTTTTCTCCTTATATGAGCTATATAAAAATTGAACATCACAAACTCTCCTATATCCCGTATAGGTAGAAGCAGGAAACTTTGGTTAATTTTTTGAGTATACGCTCCGGACAAAAATTGGCAAAAAAGAATGTTAAAATTCCCACTAATGGGGGACCGGGGGCCCAAATATATTTTTTTCTTATATTTTAAACCGACTCATCACAAATTCTCCATTTTTCAATGTAGGTAGGGGCATGAAACTTTGGGAAATAATTACCCTCTCACGACGAAAGTCGGTGTAAAAGAATTTTGAAATACACACTTATGGGGCTTGGGCCCGAAAAATGTTTTTTTTTTCTTATATGAGATTTATAAAAATTGAAAATCTTATTTCCCGTGTAGGTAGAGAAGGAAAAATAATTCTATAAATTTTAAAAATTTCCTCTCATGGGTCGCCGGGGGCCCAAAACTTTTTTTCACCTCAAATGAGCTATATAAAACTGAATCAACACTAATTCTCCAAGTTTCCGTGTAGGTAAAAACTTTAATCTTTTTGGAAGTTGTTAAATACCCCCTCCCCCGCGATGGTAAGGGGCAAAAATATTAAATCACCTCTCACTAGGGGGATGATTCCCGAAATATAGTTTTTTTTCCCCAATATGAGTTATATAAAAAAGAGGCATCTTTAAATATCCAAGTTCTTGTGTACGTAGAAGCCAGAACGGTTGAAGTTAATATATTCAGTATATCCATCTTGATTCAGATTAAAATCAATAGGTGTTTCGATTAGGTGCAACGCGGGTTCTCAACGCTAACTGAAATCCTAATTTCCGCAGCGAAGCGCGGGTAAATTGCTAGTTCAAAATAAAATGCACCGCGCGAAAAATTTTACTGGAGAAGGGTGGGTCTTGGGCTCTGGTCACCCACGGTGACACTGAACAGCACACACGTGAATGTCAATAACATAAGGTTACCACACATTTTTATAGAGATACACTAAATGTGCATTTATTTAATCATGGAAAATTGATCGATCTTAATTTTTGATACATTGCATTGTTAGGTTTTGCAAAATTTCAGCTCGATAGCATTACAGAAAGTTGGTCATTTTTTACTTTTTTTTTTCCGCCGGGCGACCCGACTGATGCACGAACAAAGAGACGACGGTGAAGTTATATAAGGGATTTAAAAACAAATGTTATGACTATAAATCCCTTATATGTGAGACAGAACTAAAAGTATTGATTATACTCAAAATGGACCACGCGACAAACATTTACAGGGGATAGTTTGGACTAAACTCCAGCAAACACGTGCATGTCAACAACAATTAATGGCTACCAGACAGTTATAGAGAGATGAACTAAAAGTGCATTTATTTAACTACGGTACATTCCATCGATCTGAAATACTGAAACAATGCATTGCTAAGTGATTCAAGTCTATGTGCAAAATTTCAGCTCGTTAGCATCACTAAAAGAAAGTCATTAAAAAAAAAAAATTTCCACCGCCCCGACGGACGGATCAAGAAACGACAGTGAAGTTAATGTCAAGGATTTACAAAAATAACCGTACAAAGTTTTTGTCTATATATCCCTTACATATGAGACATAATAAAAAGCATTGTTTACATAAAAATTAAATGCACCGCGCGACAAATATTTATAGGGGATGGCTTGGTGTGGGGGTGTGTTCATCCATGACGTGACTGAACTCCAGCAAACACTTGAATGTCAACAACAGATGGCTACCATACATTTATATAAAGATAAACTAAATGTGTATTTATTTAATTATGGTACATTCGATTCATCTGAGATTTTGATACATTGCATTGTTATGTGAAACAAGTCTATGGGCCAAATTTCAGCTCGATATCATGACGGAAAAGTGGTCATTTTTTACTTTTATTTTTCCCCCGCCCTGACGGACGAATCCACGGACGGAAGAACCAAGAGACGACGGTGAAGTTAATATAAGAGATTTAAAAAATTAAAAGTACTTGTCGAAAATCTAAATAACACTGGAATGTCTCCTACTTATGTCATTTTTTAACAGCTATGATTACATGCAAGTCTGTTGACATTGTTTGCTTCAAATGATGAGTGGTTCTTATTGACAATTTAAGAAGCTGATTTGAACAATGGTTGACATGCAACTGAAGTATAGCTGGTAAGCACTAAACTGTCTTGGCAAGGATGGACAGTTTTCGAAATCGGTGTTCATTACCTTTCCACCATCGTGGTGGGTAAAAAAAAATCAGGAACTTTCATCTTCATTCTGTAATGATGTAATTCCTCAGAAGACCTGTCGTGATTTTTTGTGTCTAAGTCAGACTTTATTAGCTTAATACAATTTTCATTTGTTTCACAGAGTTTCATCATCTATGTCATCACATGCAACTGTCTTCATTTTGTGATCGTGAACGTCAACTCTATTTGTTGTTTAATATGTGACCAGTTTCGTTCTTTTGCTTCTCTAGAAAAGCTCTTCAGGAATTTGTAGCGTTGATTAAGTGCTTTTGCAACATGTAGTATTTCAATACTAGTAGTCACACAATAGATGTTTAACAATTAATAGCTTAATTAATTTTTAAAATTCACAGCCCTAATTTTTTATTATTTGAAAACCTTAAAGGGATATACTCTTACAATAGCATTTCATCTCATGTGTAGTTTATAAGCCGTAGCTTCAATACTGACTCCAAGAACTCCGCTTTTCAAATGTTAATACATTATTTTAATTACCGTATGTCTGAGATTGAATATCTTTTAAATCAGTGGTTCCCAAAGTGGTTCGTACGGACCCCCAGGGGTCCACGGAACCGTTCAGGGGGTCCGTGGAACTTAAAAACTTTTTGTGTACAAGAGTGCTAATGTAAACATGTTCGAAAGATGAGGTAAATACATTTTGTTAAAATTAATCTTATGTGTTCTTATAAGTAACATGACTAAAGACATTCTGGATTCTGTGTGACCAACTATGTGTAAGTAAATACACTTATTATTACATTTACTGTGACAAGGAGCATGTGAGTGAACAGTGGGTGAAGACATGGGAGTGAAATATGAATTCAGACATTTGAGGGACACGTGGGTGGAGACATGTGAGTGAAAAATTGGTGGAGACATGTGAGTGACAAGTGGGTGGAGACATGTGAGAGAAAAATGGGTGGATACATGCAAGTTAACAGTAGGTAGAGATAAGTAAGTGAAATATGCGTTCAGGCATATGAGTGAAAATTTGGTGGAGTCATGTGAGTGAAAAGTGTGTGGAGACTTGTGAGTGAAAAATTGGTGGAGACATGTGAGTTAACAGTAGGTAGAGATAAGTAAGTGAAATATGCGTTCAGACATATGAGTGAAAAGTGGTTGGAGACAAGTGAGTGAAAGTTTGTCGGAGACATGTGAGTGACAAGTGGGTGGTGACGTGAGTGAAAACTGGGTTGAGACATGTGAGTGAAAGTAGGTATAGACATGTGAGTGAAATTTGGGGGGGGGGGGAGACATGTGAGTGAAAAGTGGTTTGAGACATGTGAGTGAATATTGGGTGGATTATGTATAGTGTGGCATCTGTCCGTCTACGAAGGACGATATGATTTATCTTTATTTTTTTCAGCTCTTGGTGTGGCTCATGAGACCAATCTTTGAGTGGCAGTTTTTTCTGCATTACACACACACATGCAGGCGGACAGTGCTGCCTGTCCTTTCTCCTCGCTATTTTTTAAACTGCGTCTTCCTTTGTTTGCTCTTCTGCTCTCCTTCTTCTCAGCCAGGTTTTCCCAGTTTTGTATGTCAATGTTTGTTACTTTCATGTCTCTCCTTCATATGTCCGTGTATCGGAGACATTGCCGACCGATTGACGTTTTCCTTGTCGCCAGCTCGCTGTACAGCACATCTTTGGGTATGCGACCTGTTTGCATTCTCTTGACGTGTCCAAGACAACGGAGACGTTTTTGGATTAGTATGGCTGGAAGCTGCTCATGCTTGTTTGAGCCAGGACCTCTGTGTTGGGGACGTTATCTTGCCATTTGATCTCATGGATGCAGCGCAGGCATCTGAAATTGAATCTAATTAGCCTTTTTTCATGCTTTTTATAGGTGGTCCATGACTTGCATCCACAGGGGAGCGTGCTCAGTACAGAGGCCTGGTATACCTGCAGCTTAGTCCTTACTGTGAGTTTGCCATTGGACCAGACTCTTTCGTACAGTCTAGCCATAACAGTTGCTGCCTTCCCTAGCCTAACGCTTATCTTAACTTCCAGTGAGAGGGCGCACGAGATGTTTAAACCGAGATATGTAAAACTGTCAACAACATCCAGGTTGCAGTCGTCTATAGTGATAGTCGGGAGGGAGGCAGCATCCTGTGCCATAATGTTGGTTTTCTTTATGCTAATGATCAGTTCAAACTCTTTGTAGGCAGTGGAGAAGCTGGATGCAAGGTTCTACATTCCATCTGCTGTGTGAGATATTAAGGCGGCATCGTCTGCAAATAAGAACTCGCACAGCAAAATCTTGCTAATTTTGTACTTTGCTTTAAGTAAGTCGAGCAATATTGAATAATCTCTCATCAGCTCTGGTGTGTATGTATATCCCCTTGCTGTTGTTCTTGATGGCATACTTGAGTCAGATGGAAAAGAATATTGCGAATAGAGTAAGTGCCAACGCGCAGCCTTGCTTTACTCCACTACTTACTGGGAAAGCTTCAGTGGTGGCACCGTTTTAACACACTTTGCCCAGCATGTTATTATGGAATTGCTTGATAATGTTAAACAGACGTGTATGGCAGCCTATTTTTACTAAATTGTGGAAAAGACCGCTTGTGCTGACAAGTTCGAAAGCATTAGTTAGGTCGACCTCACGATGTATAGAGGCATATGTTTCTCCCCGCATTTCTCCTGCGGCTGGCGCAGAGAGAAGATCATGTCTATAGTTGATCTCCCGGCTCCAAAGGTAGACTGCGATTCTGGGAGTACACGCGATTCTAGGGTCTGCAGGTGTGTTAATGCAACTCGGTTGAAGGCCTTTCCAACTATACCGAGGAGAGAGATTACACGATAGTTATTACAGTCACTCTTGTCACCTTTATTCTTATACAGTGTAATGATGTTGGCATCTTTTAACTCCTGTGGTATCTGTCCCTGTTCCCAGCACTGAGTGAGGAGGTCGTGCAAAGGCTGTAAAAGTACTTCTTTTCCACATTTGAGAGCTTCTGGTGGAATTCCATCATTGCCAGGGGCTTTCCCCACAGGCTAGACAATCCATGGCTCTACTTAGCTCATATATGGTGGGTAGAGCATCAAGCTCTTCCATGACCGGCAGGTCCGGGATATCGTCCAGGACAGCAGTTTAGACATGGTTTATGGTTGCGTACAATTCCAAGTAGTGCTCAATCCACCGTTTGAGTTGTTGGTCTCGATCAATGATAAGTTCTCCTGATTTTGACATTAGGGGTGCTGTCTTGGAGGTCAGAGGGACGTCGCTTGTTTATTTTATATTCACTTACATAGCCTTTGTATAGCCCCTATCAGCAGCCGACTATATGCTAGACCTTAGATTGAGCCAATATGCGTTAGCGTAGTTGCGAGCTGCCTACGGGCATTTTTCTTAACACTCTTGAGAATACGTAGAGTTTCTGGTAAAGGCCTGTTTTTATAGACTAAAAGAGCATTTTTTCAGTAGTGACAATCTTCATTTCCTCCAAGTGAGAAGTGGGTGGAGACATGTGACTGAAAAGTGGGTAGAGACATGTGAGTCAATATTTGGTGGAGACATATGAGTGAAAAGTGTTTGGAGACATGCGACTGAAATGTTGGTGGAGACATGCGACTGAAAAGTGGGTGGAGACATGCGAGTGCAAAGTGGGTCGAGACATTTGAGTAAACAGTTGGTTGGGACATGTGAGTAAAAAGTTTGTTGGGGCATGTGAGTAAAAAGTTGGTTGGGACATGTGAGTAAACAGTTGGTGTACACACGTTCGTGAAAAGTAATGAGACATGTGAGTGAAAAGTGAGCAGAGACAAGTGAATAAACAGTAGCTTGAGACATGTTACAAATGGGAGTAGACAGTCGAACGAAAGTGGGACTGGAGTTACAATAATGGAATTTTTTGTTTGTTTTCATACTGGTACTTGACTCGAGAGAGCACTTGAAACTGATGCAGATACAAACACTTACTCGCACGCGTACGCTCAAGCAGAAACACATGCCACGCACAGACAAACACAAACTAAAACAAAATTCGTGTGGAAAACACTGTAAAAAATGAAAAGGTTTTAAAACTCCACAAGTTTAGAACGAATTCAAAATGAAACATGCTTAACATTTCTTCAAAAATTTATTATTAAACAGCGTCACCACACTTTTGGTGTAAGGCTATATAACGGCATCCTTGCTTTTTAACTTTTTACAGAAGATTTTTAAGGGTAAAACATTCATAATACAAGTACACACTAGATCAACGGTTCTCCGTTTGTTGTACGCGAGGGCTCATTAATAAATCAGAAAATTAAATGTTCATAAAAATTACTTTTATTCCATTAATGTGGGGAAAAGAAGTGAATTGCTACGTATCTGATTTTTACATTTGTGCAATTCAATGAGTACATAAATATTTCAATTGTTATTAGTCACCTTGTTTGTAAGTACAGTTGAACATGCCCTTTCGACAATTTCATGTCAGCCTTTTGTGACTTTTGTTGTTGTTGCTGTTTGTCCCGAGTCATCGTCACATGGATTGAGTGTTTGGTTATAATTCAAAATGTACGCAGTTCAAACAAAGGCGAAAAATCTATCATCAATATAAAATCTAAATATAGATATATAATTGGGACACGGTAGTCGAGTGGTAGCGCGCTCGACTGGCATACCAATGGTCACGAGTTAAAACCGTTGCCTCGGGCGTCTTTGAGTCCCCCAGCTCCGAATGGGTACCTAACACTAGTTGGGTGGCTGGGTAATGCGTGGAGCCCTCAAAGCCGTGGCCTGTGAACGCTGCATCACTTGTCAACAGATCATCCGTCATGGACTCTGGACGCAATTATCTTCTGCATAGAAGGAGCGTCTTTATAGCTAAGAAAAGATAAGATAAGATTATTCACGTAATCGACCATGTGCAAATAAGCATGACGAATGAAACCCGCTGGGGTCGAAAGATCACGTTTAGTTGCGATAAGTTGCGTTATTCCTTTACACTATTACAAATGATTTATAGAGTAGTGGTTATTGCACGCGGAAAGTCCTGGGTTCATTGCCGAGATTGAACAATTTTGAAACAAAATTAAATGCTATTTACTGCCTCTTCTTTCCCCCATTTTTTGCGAACATGACTAACCCTAGAGTCGGAAAATCACAGTTTATGGTTATAAAGGATGGGGAACAGGTGTCACAGGATCGCCGCCACTGATACTTCTAACTCCGCAGCTCCAAATTTGCGTGTCCTCTTTACACATCCAACTCACTCGCTCAAACCTCGTGTTCTCGCTTCTCGTGGACACACCATATCGACTGGCCATTGATCTTCATTCGACCATGACACGCCACCGTATTCCTTTCATCCACATGTCTCACGTGACAGCAGGGAACAACAACATGTGTGCCTATGTCTTCACGTTTACTCGCTTACTTCATGCTGCTGTTTGTGTCCGTTCTCCACTCCCACCCCGATCTTTGCATTATCTATGTTTAGCAAGTCTGCGGCGAATGCTAATAACT
Organism: Radix auricularia; assembly: GCA_002072015.1. Lineage (NCBI taxonomy): Eukaryota > Metazoa > Mollusca > Gastropoda > Lymnaeidae > Radix > Radix auricularia. Next base: position 784,376 of record MUZC01000244.1, read on the forward strand.
TTGTTTATATATTTGAAATATCCGACCAGTCTGTTCGAGATTTGAAAAGCAACTCCTCTTGAACCATACCAGAAAGAAGATTTGAGTTTTTTGCAAATATGTCAAGGAGGTGCCACTGATTTGCACAATGATAAAATTATTAATCAAAATAATCGGATTGAATTTTTAGATTATCTTTATTTGTCCCTATGTAACCTGTTAATTTTTTTGATAGAGTATCGTGGTTCATCTTATATTGAACAACCTTTCATGTCGCGTAATAAGGTGTGTATTATATTGGCAATACTTTCTAAAAATGTATTTCCGATCGATGTACATTATATTTTACACTAGGGTATAACCCGTCATAAATGACGGAATTTTTAAAAATCAATATATTTCAGCTTCAATCTCTTTATTTTGAACAAATGTTCATCAGGAAAAAAAAATGAATATACGTACGTAATATAAAAATTAATGTATGTTTGTATTTTTGTCCTCTATATCTCACTAAACCATTCATCCGATCACAATTAAAATGTAGTAAGATTCCGGGATAGTTTGTGAGAAAAAACCTTTTGAAAATTGACACTCATGGGGGACCGGAAACATTTAATGTTTTTTTTTCTTAAATGAGCTTTATTCGAATTAGTTTAAGTTTTAGATTCTTGGAAAATGAACGGATCTTGACCAAACTTAGTACATATATATTTTATAACCCATATTAAAATACCACGCTGCGTTCAACCCCCTCATGTCCATTCCATTGGGGCGGGTGGCCCAAAATCTTTATTTTCGAAAGCGTTTAACACTTTATTTCCATTCTGATTTTAAACAACCTTGAAAGATATTGAAAGAAATATATATTATGATTTCCATTGAAATAAACAGGTATTTTAAAGTTAATTTCTTGCTTACATGAGCTATAAAATTAGTTTAAGAGTTAGCTACTGTGTAAATTGATGGATCTTAATCACAGAAAATATTTAAAATTTATACAGCTAATAATAAAATACTATAGGGCTCTGAACTCTTAATGATTAATGATCATTCCTTCACGGCCGGGGATAAAATGCTTCTTTTTTCAATCTATAAGTTTTTATTCCCCATTCGATTATTAATGATCTCAAGAAAAAATGACTAATAGAGTCTATATCATATATTGTGCAGATTAGAAATGAAAAGAGTTTCAAACTCTACATTTTTCAATGAATGTGGCCATAATGAATATTTTTTTGCTAATATAAGCAATATAAAAATAATTTTATACTTTACTTACTGTGTATATGAAGGGTTCTAAACGAAAATTTGTAAACAATAACCTGATAGCCCATATTAAAATGCTATAATGCACTGAAAACAAAAAAATGTAACTATTTATAAATATGAATAACAAAGAATTGTTTATTTGGCATGAATCCTTTGAAGTAAAACTTAGAACAGGATAAATGAAAATATTAAAGTATCAACAGTTAAACGAATATGAAATTTTAAGTATGTATCTGTGTGCGAAAGAGAGTGTGTGTGTGTATGTCCTTTTAAAACCATGCATCCGATAATTTAGTATGCTCCCTCGATAAATACTGGCAGCATACTTTTCGATATTTAACACTCATGGGGCGCGGGTGCCCTAAATGTCAATCTCTTGCTTACATGACCTATAAAATTAGTTTAAGAGTTATCTTGATGGATCTTAATCAAAGATAATATATAAAATTTATACAGCCAATAATAAAATACTAAAGGGCACTGAACTCTTAATGATCATTCCTTCGCGGCCAGGGGCACTAAATGCTTTTTTTCTTCTTAAACCTATTAGTTTTTATTCCCCATTCGATCTCGATAAAAAATGACAAATGTATCCTATATTATGCAGATTAAAAATGAAAAGTGTTTTAATATATCTCTTAAAAAGACTGCCTCCTTTCTATATAAAACGTAAGCCATCTTAAATTCTCTTTCTCTCTACCGCTCTAACATTCTTCTTCTCTTTTCCGGATTATTTGACCGGATCTCTCTCTCTCGTGTGGTGGATAAAATTGTAACAAATTAAAGTATATATCCACATCAGCCGTTTATAACAGTATTTTATTGAACAACAAATCAACAACACCCCATAATACTATCCTTCATGTTGACAACTCTCAAGCAGCGACTTACTGCTACATTATTTCTATTATAAACCTAACCCATGGGCATTTTGTGAAATTTTATTTTAATGACGTCATAAATCTAATTTATTTTATTAATTTTTCTTTCATTCATTTATTTCCAGTATCAATTTTAATCAATTTTGGTGCGCTGGCTGGTTTCTAAGTATAGTAGCATCATCGGGATATAAATTGCAAATTATATATATTTATTAAGTATTTTTGGTGCGCAGCTATCTAAAAATAGTGGTGTGACGGACAGGACAGACAGACGTGACAGACAGACGTGACGTGACAAACATTGATTGAGACTTATATATATTGATGTTTTACCAGACACAACTAAAATTTTGTATGTTTGGATTGTCTTTCGCTGCATATTAAAATGAACATTCTTTTAGTTATGTCTCGTATATAAAGGATTTAGGGTCTATAAGTCAAAAACTTGGTTTTTAACTTTAAAAAAAAAATTGTTTCAAGTTGTACAGTGTAGGGAAATGTTTTTAAAAAGGGGAATAATAGGTATTTTTGCAGATTTTTTGAAGCTATATTTTTTAAAACTTCCCTTTATTAGGACCAAAGTCAATTAATTTGTAAAAAATAAAAAAATAATGATTTTGATAAATTAATAGTGAATAACTAACAATTTTCGAAACTAAAATAAAAAAAATCCCTAACTTACATTATCTATGCGCTTTTATTATTTTATTTTACATAAATTCATCTTCGAATAGAATACACAATCTGACAAATTTTAAACACTAGCGATTACAGTTATAAGATTCCAGACGACGAGTGTCTGAAAGCGTTTACGAGCACATTAAGGTGTGATTTTAAGATAAATAACCACAAAATAATTTAGAAATTTTTTAAACTACAAAATATGACAAAAAAGTTCTCTATCACCTAGTAACACCTGTCTCCGTACTTTAATTCTATATGCATACAAACTTTCATATGAGTTATGTCTCAAAGACTTTTGGAACCTCTGCGTGTCGCCCGTCCTCTCAAACTTTCTGGTTTGTGTTTTCTTAGATATCGCAGTTAAAATGTTGTGTTCATTTTTTAGCTCGCCATGGAAGTTGTTTGTTTTTTTTGTCCATACGTTCGTACTTTTAGGTTATCTTCTGAGCTTCAACACACCCCTATTTAAAAGCTTTTATTCATTATTCTTTATTTCTTTGCTTAAACCGTTCAGATGTTTATTTATACTATCTGTAAGAACTCTACCGGGATTTGGGTAAGATGCCTTGAAGTTGTTTTTATAAGTTGATGTTTACTGGACAAGCATATGTGCTTGAACGAGAAATTTTCAAATTACAAAATTTATTTTGAGGATTTCTCCTAACATTTGTACATTTTATAATAATTGGTAAGTACAATTACCAATCCAACAGTTTCAATATAACTAAAAAATTCTAGTATGGTTAGACGACTTTTCCACTTCAGACGTTTCGACATTGCCAATTAGACCACATAACGTTTTGACCCATGTCCTGTGAAGGATATCTGGAAGCTCATGCCAGAAATAAAATATCCCAACTAAAGAAAATACTTGCCGAATTACATCGATTTTCTGTAGAACTGTGGTGAAAAAATTGTTTTATTGTGTCTAGGGGTATTGTTAATATTGTGGCAATCGAGACACAGATGTGGACGTATTAGTATTACAAGTATTTGAAACAAATAAATTTTTAAGTACACATCATACAAGAAATAAAATGTAAACACAAATCCTAATCATAAATACTTAAATAATTATCCCTCCTAACCTTTTGTGACCATGACCATTTAAACCTAATAAAACACATGTATCTGTTCGTATAAATACTAAAATTTATGCAGCTTGAAGAATGTGCCGCTGTAAGGGACGAGAAGATATGTCAATCAGCCTCATTGTGTATGGACGCGTGATGTTGCTGCTGTGACTTTTAAGGGGTGACCTCTTCGCTGGATTCCTGATGGGTGAACTCCTCACCGTAAATCCACGTAGAAGAAAATATCGTTCCGCTTCAGGGGGGCAGGGAAGCGGAAAACTGGATGAAGAAGCAGGTAGTGTTCATGATAGAGGATCCCTAAACTCTGCCAGATAAGGGACACATGTCATTTGGACGGCCCCGCTGCATCTATGTATAAGGGTACGTTTATAGAGGCGGCGGGTAGGCGGGTTGCCGTGATCTGGTTATTCGCACCAGAAAACCGCGCCTAATCCCTCGCGCAGTTGGTGTTTATAATAAAAGCGGGAAAAAGCCAGGCGAGCCAAAAAACAATTCACATGCAATCCAGTCTCTCCTTGCAATAGCAAACAGAAGAAAAATGGCTTCTGTTATTGATGACTTTTTATTGTTATTTGGGCAGAACTAAATAAGTTATATAAAGATGCCAGTAATTCACTAATTTTGTTACATTTTTCTTAGATTTTATTTGGTTGTGGACTAGTAATATAGTACTAATTAATTATATATTTTTAATTACACTATACATGTACTATTACTATAATACACTTACAATTATTCAGTTATAGTCTATAGTTATAACTATACTATACAAGATTACTATCACATTCAAATACTATAACTATAAACTATTAATTTAAATTAAGAAAACTATTAGTAATAGTCTTGTCTTTTGTCTAAAACTAAGTCCAAGTAGGTAATAACCTTGTAATTAATAATGATAAAGACATTATTATCCTTTTATTTTAGATTTACTGGATTGTGTAGGGAAATATAATATAATTATTATTATAATACATATTTTTAAATTATCACTCACCATCCTCTTTTATCTTTTTTACAAAGATATTGACAAAGACAATTAACATAAAATATGTTTTTACAAATCAATCAAAATAAAATTAATTTTCAATAATTAAAATTAAATAAGAAAACAAAGATAATTATGGGTATAAAGTATAAATATAAGAGATAATAAAATTCAAAATCAATCACAAAACTTGAAATTTCTACCACTGACAAATAGATGACAAAGACAATTACAAAGCTTATGAAT
>MUZC01000244.1:798150-855356 GCA_002072015.1 Radix auricularia
AAAAAATTTTTTTTTTAAAAAAGAACAAAAACTATTTTCTATTTGAAAATAAGAATGTTTCAAATCACTTTTCTGTCATTTAAGTGTTAATTTAGTGTAGGTCTACATTGTAATATCGTAACATGGGTGAAGCTATGTAAAATATATTAAATAAATTAAATAAATTGTAAGCCAGTGATTCTCAAACTTTTTCGTATCAGACGACTGGCAAGAAATTTTCCATTTCACCAGGTACCATTGCATTCTTTTCCCGTTTTGACATGATTTTCCCTGTACTTATTTGATAGAATAATGAGCCCCTACACAGCTTAAAGCCCTATAAGATTAAGTATGAATTCGGATTGTTTTATATATTACATTTTTTTTTAAAAAATGGTTAGTTGCCATGGCATAGCAAGACAGCTAACGAACAATGCAGCGGTAATGTCGATACCCATTGATGTGATTAACCTTCGCGATTAAGCTCGCGAATGTGACTACTGATATTACAAGGATCATTGCATTGTTTATAGACCTAGAATATATAGATACAAGACAATTCCTCAAATTGATTTCGATCTTCTAATGACAGTTTCCCTGCTAAGTATATGCACATCAAAGGCCCATGATCTAAAATTATCACATTGATATCACATCTCATGTTTGCTAAAAAATTATTGGGTATGCGTTGGCAGAGGAAAATGGCCAACACTGTACAAGCCCCACATTTGAACAGGAAAGTAGGGTGTCATCTTGTGCGTCGCAAAATACAGTAAATCTTGCAAATATCCAACAATATCATAACTTTTAATTCCGAAGCTCACAAGCTTGATTGTTTTTGTTTTTGGTTGTTTTTTTTTTCAATTCTTTCTTCTTCAGGATTTCACGTACGTCACACAACAGTTGTAAATATAATGTCACCAATAAATTATCTCATTTGAGGTAATGGGAACTCTTGGGGGTAATGCTCAATCATTGTGGGCATAGAAAATTTGCTAGAATCCGCTACTTTGGGGTTAACAGTAATGTTAATATAAACTTTTATAATTTTAATATTTAGGTATCCTATTGAAACAGGTCCGTTTTTTAAAAAAACCGTTTAACTTTTTAACGGGCCTTCAAAAAAAATGTTTTAACATCCTTAGATTATATTTTATTTTAATGCATACAAATTAAGCATTGACTATAAATCATTACTTGTAACTTCTTTGTTTAGTTAAAAAAAGTTATTTTAAAATAATACTTTTTAAAAAATAACATCTGGGGTCAAAAGGGAATTTTTGGGGGTAATGCAGACTTATTTGGGACATATAACATCCACTCCACTCCACTAGATATATTAAAATACGTCATGTGTACGCGTACGCTTGGTAACCTTTCTGTCAAATTTAAAATTAATGCCTTAAAAACTGAGTTCAGAAGAAAGTTGTTTTGTGCTCCTCTCGAATTGTGATGTCGAGAATTTGATGCATTCAATAAACTTAGGGAATACTTTTAACTTATTTTAAATGGACACATTTATTATTTTATTTAGAATGGCCAGAGGCGTTTGACCAAAAACCAATCGAAAAACTATAGCAAACTTAAAACTTAATAAAAATGGATATTTGGTGTCGTTTTGACTTAGAATATCAACATATAATCCTATTCAGATCTTTTTAGACACTTGTCCTGTTTGTAAAACTCACCAGTAGCAGTTTCGGGGGGGGGGGGGGTATAACGGACAAAAATAATATTTGCAGACTCCTGCCGCGAGTGAACCAAACGAAAAACTGCGGTTACATCACAACAGCTTTGATGTCAACATCAAACGACGCATGGTTACAATTTTGTATGTTCTCTTGTGAATTCTTAAACTTAAGAATTAGGCCTATAATTATATTTAATTTTCGTGTCTTGTTAACTTACGCCAACCGGCGTCTGATAGCCTATCGACCGGCACTTTGAGAAGCATTGAATAAAAAAAAANTCGCCACAAAAGTGTGACCCCCCTCCCCCCCTAGGTGCGTGACGTCATTTATGGACGGCCCCCAAGCAATTTTATAGTAATCTACGTTGACCTATGAACGATCAAACTGGAGAGAATAAACTATTTTCAAATGATAAAGTAATCCTAAAGGTCCAAACACACGTAACCAATTAGCTCACTGATGAGAATAAGAAAAGAGTTAAGGCTAATTTATCAATTAAAAAAATATTTAAGAAATCCTGTACAAAATAAACGAAGACTATTTCCATAAATAGTTTACACACTTTATGAAACGTCCTATTTACTGAAAGAATCTGATATCTTCAATGTTTGTGTTTCTCCAAACGATGAAAGTCAATGTTTATTTCTGTTAAAAAGCCACGTTATTGTTTTTGAATCCTCGCCCCTCTTTTTTATGTTATTAGGTACTAGATATTATATTTTTCTATGTCAAGTTAAAAATAGTTATATTTAAAATACACATTAAAGCTTTTTTAAAAAAAAGTATTGTTAAAAACTTTAGTTAGAAAGAGATATAACATTTTGAAATTAAAAAATGCATTTGGTATTCCAAACACGAAGTAATATACTGAGTTCAAATATATAATAGATTTAATATATTTGATCCAGATGAAAATTTAGTCACAAGAGCCAATATAAGTGAAAGCGATATTACTGTTCATTATTTTAACTTAATAGGAACAATTTAAATGTTTTTCATTCATTTATTTTCGCGTGTCAATTTTCTATACCAATGACAGCCTAATAAATCATTAACTTGACACAACGTTTCAAACTTCTCATAAGAATAGAAGGCTTTAATTGTACAGATTCATCCCTTAACACTATTTACCAAAATATGACACAGCTTAAAGAGATATCCAATAGTATGTTCACATGAAACATTCTTTGTTAAAAATGTATATATTTTTTTATTGTAATTATGTATTGAAAATTTTTAACCTCCACCTCGGAAAAAAATAACAATCAATCAGAATTATTTATTTATTTACAATGTTATCACGTGAAATGTATACATTTAAAGCAGTGGCTCATAAAATTACCTGACTTTTTAAAAGGTAGGTTTAATAAAATTACTACTTATAACGATTATAAAAACGACATTTTCATTTTCATTCCCATATAAACTAAAGAACATAATTGAGAGATTTACAAAGGATCTCTACCACTCTCATGTAACTCAAAATGTACAAAAATATATACGACACTCCAGCATAACACTTTAGAGTAATAAAATGGTTGACCTTATAAATGTTATATATGAATATATATTTTCTAAAATACTTGAAAGTACTAAAGCAGGTGTATTAAAAAGAATTCAAGAAAATGTTCGCACTGTGCAAATCTTTTGGCTTTAAATAAATTCTTATAACATACTGGACCCAAAATAACAACATTTTAAAAAATGTATTAATAGTTTTTTTTTAAATATGGAACGAATATTTGAATGTTTGTATATTAGTATCTACCGTTTACGATTTTATTTTACGGCCTTATGGAATTGGTGTAATTTTATAAAGAAATAAAATTATTTTTTGAAGATCCTATTGCCAATAAGGCATCAAATTTTGTAAATTATATTCCATAATCACACATCAGATTTTGTTTTCTAGAAATAAAGAAATTATATGCCACATTAAAAAAAATTTAAAACCAACCGCCTTTTAATGAACGCATGTGAAACAGTGACAACATTTAATTTTAAAAATAACCTCTTTTCATTCCAACCACAGAGAGATGAACATAACATGAAATTCGCAATAAAAATATATCAGCTTCATTTAGTGTTTAGTTTAATCTACTTCTGTTATTTAGTCCGGTAACCAAAGTTTAAGTTGTAAAAGTGTATAGCTTATGTGATTTTTTACGTGTAATTTATTTGATATAGACCATCGCTTTCCATACAGCTAAGTTAATTTTTTGAAATTAAATTTCGACTATTGAATCACAAATCCCAAAAATATCGCAATTTCATTCCCAAATGTTAACATTTTAAGTCCATGTATCGTGTAACAAATGTAATGACTATATAAAGGCAGCTATAATATAAAGTTACTAGCCGACCAGCGTCGTAGCATATGTAGCTATTGATTTAGTGATTAGCTGACACTTTATGAAAGTAATTGTTGAGGAGAGTGTGTGACTATTTTTCTGTCACCGAGCACAACGGAGAGCACGGAATTATTATGCCAATGTCGCGAAACAAAGCTTACAGCCGTGTTGCGAAGTGATGTTGGAAAATAAATTTGGAAATGAATTGGCACAAACACAAACATTTAATAAAAATAAAAAAATAATGTCTTTGCTGGGGCTTAAACCTACGACCTTCCACGTGTTAGGCGAATGTAGTAACCACTACACTACGAAATACATTATATTCTGTTGTTCTGAAAGAATAAAGTAATTGACCTCACTTGAATGCATTGACGCTCTCGATGACCCCCCCCCCCACCCACTACATTACCATTTTGTGCCAGCTGATTGGTCGGTGGAGTTAGACATATCTGTCTTAAAGACAAAAAATAACAATACTCTGAGCTAAATTTTGTTGTTTGAAAGGAGAGGGAAAAAATCAAAGTTATGTATACGATGAAAAAAAAACTGCATCGTAACAATGGAACATAGAGCTAAATTTCATTTCTCAAGTACTATTTCTAGCCATGTTTCATAAGGTCAAATGAGTTGTAAAAAAATTATAATTGAAAACTTATTGAATTTTTTCTTATATGAGCTTTATAAATACTGTAAATCACTAATTCTCCTATTTCTCGTGTTTGTAAAAAAATGAATAATATTTAAATTCTGACATCCTGGGGGCGTGGCCCAAATTTATTTTTTCTTATATAAAAACTGACTCATCACTAATTATCCGACTTCCCGTGTAGGTGGTAGCATGAAACTTTGCAAAATTGTTGAGTAGCCTATTGTGACAGTAATTGGCGGAAAATAATGTTAAAATTCACACTCATGGGGGCCGGGAGCCCAAAAATGTTTTTTTTTCCTTTCATGGACTATATACAATATGAACATTACTAATTATCCTATTTCCCGCGTAGGCAGAGAATGAAACTTTGGGAAGTTGTTAAGTACACTTCCACGATGTTAAAAAATGAATATAATATATCAATTATCACTTCCTTTGGACCGTGTAACCAAATAATGTTTTCTCCTTATATGACCTTTATAAAAACTGAAAATCACTAATTCTCCTATTTTCCGTGTAGTTAAAAACATGAAAATTTGGGTAGTTGTTCAGTACACTTCTGCGATGGTAACAGGTGAAAACAATATTTAAATTCTCACTTACTAATGTAGTTTTTTTTCTTATATTAAAAATTTACTTATCCCTAAAACTTTCCGTGTAGGTAGAAGCATGAAACTTTGGTAAGTTGTCGAATAGCCTCTGCAAAGATTATTGGATTTTAAAAATTAGAATTTACTTTTATGGGGGCCGGGAACCAAAAAACTTTTTTTTCTTCTTTTATTGAAAATTGCTGTTTTTCCATTTTACCGTGTAGGTAGAAACATGAAAATGTATGAAGTTGTTGAGTACACTCCCCCAATGGTAACAGGCAAAGAATATTTTAAGTATCACTCACTGCGAGCCGGGTGCCCAAATTTATGTTTTCTGTTATAATAACTGACTTATCACTAATTTTCCAATTTCCCATGTAGCTAGAAGCATGAAACTTTAGGGAAACTGTTGAATACACTTCCGAACTGGTAACAAGAAATCAAATGTCTTTACGTTATAAGGAAACCCATAAAAGCTAATAGCCACTTACTTACTGGGAGCCGGGGGCCTAATTGTATTTTTTTCTTAAATAAAAAGTTAATCATCACAAATTCTCCAACTTCCTGTGCATGTAGACGCATGAAAGATTGGTTTGTTAGCAAGCAAAGAAATCACTAAATTTTAGTTTTTTACATTATATTAGCTAAAATACAAAATTTTGGATGCTGTGTAAATGTATTTTTTACAAAACTTGGAAGATAAAAACTTAATGGCCTATATTAAAATTCGTTAGGTCATTTAAATTATATTTGTTCAATCTTTTGTAGCCCTTGGCCCCTAATCTCTTTTTCGTTAACGTTTAAGACATTTTAACCATTCGATTACACTCGATATTTTAAAACAAAATTCTGACTAACAAATATATTCATCATGATCCAAATAGAAATAAGCTGTTGTTTCGGACTATATATTTTACACCCATAGGGCCCCAACCCTTATGTTAGATTTTTAAGAAGATTTAATAGTAAAAACACCATTTAGGGCTTGGGCCATGTAAGCCATTTTTTAAAATTAGTTATATAAAAGGTAATTTAAAAAGTGTCTACTGAGTAAATGGATAAATTATTGACCAAATGTGATTTTAAAAAATAATAACTTTCCAATGGGGTAATGAACTTCTAACGTCTGTTCCTAGACGGTTGAGTTAATAGCCTATATTTAGTATATGTCCTGCAGTACATAATAGGCCACGCAAAGATACCACAGCAAGAAAAGGCAAACTTGCTGGCACAACAGGGTGCTGCCCAGCCCAAAATCGAACGCCCAATGACCCAGCTGGGGGTAAAATTGTGGCTAAAAGACCATTTCATGGAAAAATGGCTAAAAGGATGGGAAAATGGTGACACGGCACGAACGCTTTACGATAAAATGCCGCGACCACGCAAGCGAGATCCCTGGTGGAAACTGCCTCGTAGTTGCCAGTCCCTCATCACTCAGATGAGGACTGGACACTGTCCAACAAACAGCTACTTTCACAGGTTAGACAAAAACAGGGAACCCGGCTGCCGTTTATGTGGTATGGCCGAGGAGACAGTGGCACACCTGCTGACCGATTGTTCTGCGGCAATTGGGGACGCGGTGAGGTCAGGCAGCCATTGCACTGCGGAGGAATATCTCCATGGCGACGCCCTTATGTTGAGGCTCGCCGTTGGTATTGTAGGCCGGGTTATAAGAGTCTGAAAGGACTCAACCCTCCAAAGAGAATGTCACATATTTAGTATATCCATATAGATCCAGATTGAAATAAAAGGGGTTTTGAATTAGTTTTTACCGGTTCTAAACGCTTACTGAATTCATAAATTACCGCTGCAAAGCGCGGGTAATTAGCTAGTGTTATAATAACATAGTGCACAACTGAATTTGAGAAGCGTACACAAAAATGTGCGCACCGTAATTTAACAATAAAAGATTTTTGAAGCGCACAGCGCAAAAATATTTTGTGGCAAAAATAGTGTACCAAAAATTAATTGTGTTGAGCCTCCACCTAAAGTTCTTCAATAAAAATGTAGGGCCTTGGTCAAAATTGACAATTAGAAAAACTATTTTAAAACCATCTTCAGTTTAAAAAGAACCGTCCTGAAAAATTTAGTCCCCGTCCGTTATTTGGATTTTTCGTGATTGCCGAAATTACAGTGGAAAAGTTAAACATACAAACATACAAACACCAACTGAGCTTTATATATTAGATCGATTTAATTGAATAATATTTGGCTTCGTAATTCATATTTTCCGTAAGATTAGCTTTTATGGGTTTCCTTATAACTTAAAGACATTTGATTTCTTTCGCAAGACCTTGCCAATGTGTATATGCTTATCACATCCGTTCAGGATCGAGTTCTTGAGAGACTTCCTGAATCAGAAATGTATCAAAACATCTCCAATTGCGTTCCGGGACCATTATCAATAAGGGAACCCATTGTTCTTTTAATTACCTTAACTATAAACTTCTCTCGGTATAGAAACATATCTGTTTCTTTCTCTCTTCCTCTTTCTCTCTCTCTGTCTGTCTCTTTCTCTGCCTCTCTCCCTTTCTCTTTCTCTCTCTTTCTCTCTGTGTCTCTCTGTGTCTCTCTCTCTGTCTCTATCTCTCTCCTTCTCTTTCTCCGTCTCCCTCTCTTTCTGTCTCTCTCTTTCACTGTCTGTCTGTCTTCCTTTCTCTATCTTTATCAGTCTGTCTCTTTCTATCTCTCTCTGTCCATCACTCTGTCAGTCTCTCTCTGTCACTTTTTCTGTCTCTCTCTCTTTCTCTGACTATCTCTCTGTATCTCTCTATGTCTCTCTCTCAGTCTCTGCCTGTCTTTCTGTCTCTCACACTCTCTCTGTTTGTAAATGTGTCATTTATACGTTCCTTGTCACAGTCGTGCAGAGCACAATTAGTTCACGCAAGGTTTAATGAAACTAGAATGTGTCAAAAATCTCATGACTCATATTGCTTTCTGAGTTCATTATCAAAAGATACTTATTTCTTTCTACCTCTCTTTCTCTCTCTCTCTCTTAACTTGAGCGGCCTAAAAATGGCTGCCACTTCCATAAAGCTGTGCTTAATCTGATCAAGAGTTCACAATCGCTCTCTATTTTTCTTCTTACACAGTTAACCCTACATCTTTTTTTTTCCTTTTAAGTCATCCTATAACCTGGATCTGCTGTCTAATAAAATTTAAAAATTGTCTGAATTAAAATGCGCCTGTTCAAAATCATGCTCTACTAGATGATACTCTAAGGGTGCAGAAATAGTCTTAGCATCTCTGACTTTGTCAACAACTTGTCAAGAGTTAAGTCCCTACTCTGAAATTACGTCACATGAAAAGTAGAGGTCACACAGAAATGTGCAGTTGCATGTCACTAGCGTCCAAATATAAAGATCTGAACCGTTTGCTACGATAATCTTATAAATTCTAATTCACAAGAATAGCACAAAATTCACTAAGTGACAGAATACATTTATGGTGTTCACTGATTGTGCTTTACACAATGTGCTGGAAACTCTCTAGATTTCAACACAAGTTCTTACAATGACGTTGACGAAACCACTTCCTGTTGCAAACTTTCGCACCGACTAAACAAAAAAAAAAACAAAAAAAAAAAAACGCGATCTCCAAACACACGTATCTCACAAAAAAAGTTAGGAATGAAAATTGGTTATCCGTGACATTTACACAGCAGGTAAAATTCATATCGATTTACCTCTTGTGTCTAAGTTTTCACCTGAAGCACATAGATTACCCCAGTGTGTTGTTCATATTGAAGGTCTTTTTACTGAGACTCTACTGTGGTCAATTAAAATATATCGTTAGTGAGCTGAAGCAGCGAAAAAAAAACACATTTTGTTAATAGTTCCCAAAAATGAATCTATACATGGTCACGAAAGAGTGTTGACCACACAATTTAATGAATGATGCACATATCTAATAAAAATAGCTTTCCTGTTATTTTCAGTCTTTCAACTGTTTTATTCTTTATGTCTACAGTAAAATAATATGTTTGACATTATTTTTTTGTGCAGTCCTGCTGCCATTTTTTTCTATTTTCAGGACCATGTGTTCTTTGGATGTCTCATAATTGTTTACCTCTTGGGTCAGTTTTACCATATCTGAAACTTAGTTACGGTATGGATATCGCTTCTATCGCATTAGAGGTAAGGATCTACAACAAAAATTATATAATTTGACAATGACGAGTGAGTGATGGCAAATATCCTTTCGTATTTTATCTAATATGTTACAGACGATCTCTCTGTACAGAAGATAAGTGCTTTATTTGATTTAATCTTTTCGCAATTCTAAAAGGTCCATCGTTGTTATAGGGAGAAGCACTCCTTTAAAAAAAAAATTAAATTACAAATGATACGAAAGTTGCATATTCGTAAATGAAGCATCATATACAGCATTACAATTTTCCACCTTAATTTTCTCAACGCATGTGAGACAAGGGTAGAAGTAATTGTCTAACACCATAAAATTGTAATGGTTTTGATCCTTTGTCAACTTCTTCTACACTCTTTTAGTCCATCAGGCATAGTCAGCTGCTTGTGGTCTGTTTAACAACTGTCTATTTAATCACATGAAAATTACAATCACACAGCCATTCTCCCCGAATTCACGAACTCGAATGATTTTACTTCATAGTACAAATCACAAGCTTCATACTCAGTCATGTCAACTCACACTCTCATACAATGTCAACACAACCAAACGTCAATGACATCTCCTTTCTAAACAAAACAAATCAATGGCCCACCTTATCAATAAGCAAACAATGCAAGTAACAAATTTAACGTGTCAATGTATAAAATGTAACATGGAATGTTTCTTTAAATTTCACTACAACATATCGTCTGTCAGCAGTGCGGTCAAGTACATTCGTGAAGTCAGGCAAGTGTAAATATTGTGTCAAAAACATGAGAAAATCTCGTGCTTATGGAAAATTTTAAGATATAATTGTCATTGGAGATCTAGTTGTATTGTCTTCACCAATGGTTAAGTCTGTTTTAACGATTGGTGTCTTTGCGATTGATGTATTTGGCCATAAGAACCTCGGACAGTCTCACACACATGGGAATACTGAGATATGTCATTTCCGGTGATATTTTCTTCTTTGACTGTTGTAAAAATGTGTCCAAAAATATAGGAATAACGTTTGATATTCCCCCTTAATCGTTCAATTTAAACATTTTAATTTTTAAAATTTTTTCCGTTGTCATTTATATAAAATTTTAACATATGGCGTAGCCCGTAGATTTTTTTTTTTTTCCGTAACAGTTTTATTAACTTACATCGTCATAAAAGTAGTTATCAACTAGTTAAAATATCAAAAAAGATTTTAAATTCTTTCTACAAATGATTCATTATTAATTAGCCTAATGCGTTGAACCTTATATATCTGCCCATTTGCACTATCTCTTATTAATCTGCTTGAATAAAGATCGGTTTACTGGTTTAACTTGAAATCGTTCATCGTTAAGAGTTTGTGGGTTAGGGGTTTGGTTGGTGTAGGTAGAAAAAATTGGTTGGTGAAGGGGCTATTTACCCAACTGGAAAGATAAAAAAACAGATTCCATTTCATAATCCTAAGAATCCAAAAACCAATAAACAAGCTGTTACATTCAATAATTTGTTTGTTTATGTATTTATGAGTTTGTGATGTGTGTGTTTTATTGTTATTATGTTTGTCATGAATGGGTATAAATATCATAGATATATTCTGGAGGCTTTGAACGTTATTAATATCCTTGTTCAATTATCTTGTGTTTAGTGTAACCAATACTTTTGTAATGACTTCAAAACTGTATCCCAATTTTCTCCTTTTTATAAAAATAAACACTACTTACCAAACAGGCATATTGGTGGATACTCATTTTCGCATTTATTATTTTCAAAGTGTTTAGATGATGTTTTGTATGTACCACAGTTTCCAACAACCCACAGCGTGTCCCTTTCTTTAAATTTCTGTGATTTATTAAAATAAGTGCCTGAAATATTTATACATACATATATTAATTTAGAAATGAAGGTTAAGAATTGACTAATTAAAAATGTTCTTATATTACTAACATCTGACAGATGTTACCAAAATCTTCCATAGCCAATTAAATCTACTGAGTATAACGAGATACGAAAATTGCTTTTATACATGGAATTCGTTTCAGTTGAAAATTTTACAATTTCTTTTCCTATATTTTCATAAATTAAAAGTGATATTCTGTATCCTTTATTGATAAATCCCTTGGTACGGATGGAGAAAGACTTCCGGAATTATTTCGGTAGTATTCAGTAGTTTATGTCTTATTTTTTTAGTCTGCTTCATGTTTCGATATTGCAGTTTTCAATTATTTAAAAATATACTTTTCGGCTACATTTCTACTTATTATTTCTGAAGTTGTGCTAAAAGGGCACAAAATGTGAAGGAAAACAACATATTGAAAAAAAGTGATTATGTGGTCTTAGAAAACAATTAATAACTTTTGAACCACTTGGAATAAAAAGATTATCTTTATTTTTTGGTGTTGTTAATTATAAAAAAATTTCTATACCTCTGTATTACATTTATATTTTAAAGTATAAATGGAAATATTCATCCAAGTGCCTAAACTTTAATGGGTTATTTAACTTATATTTATTGCTAACTGTGTTTTAAAAATGTATATCATAGTTTAAAAAATATATTTATATTTAAATATTAAATTAAACTAAAACGTGTAATATGTTAATTACAAATCCTGATTTCTTAATTTTTTTTTTTTTACAAACATAATAATTGTAATTGTAATAAGTTTTCAAATATATTTTTTTTACAACTCAATGGATCTTTATGTAACATTCCTGGAAATAACATTTGAGAAATAAGACTTTTCAATCGTACGCATAACTTTGTTTTCATTTTTAGGGGTTGCTTTTAAAAAACAATATTAAGTTCAGGATGTTTTTTTTGAAATGGCTTTATGACAGGGGAAATAACTTAATAAAAATTTTTTAAATGCTTGTTTTTGTTACTTCCCTTGAATTTTTCAGTTTAATGACGTCATACATCTTAATTTTTATCTTCTTCAAAAATTACCTAGTAAGTTTAAATCAATTAATAACAGTCCTAATTATTTTATATCAAGCAATCAATAGCCCATGTCTCTATGTAATCTATGCCTGGTCTGTAAATTCTAATTAAACCTATCCACAAATTTTTCACACATGACATTTCATTCATTTAATAATTGAATCTTACCACTGGCCCATATATAGCTGCCCCAAATATTTGTCCAAAATAAACCAATCCAGTAATTATTTTCTAGTGTAATTGATTCGTCCTTAGTTTTCTGTGAATTTATCTGTTAATTTAAAACAACAAAACGTTACATTGAATTTTATATTGTTATCAATATTTGTGTGTGCATTGTTATAATTTTTTTTTAAAATGGTTCATATATGAAACGCCAATTCCAAATTTCTTTACCGATCACAATGATACTGAGTAACGTTTTCAAGTAATGCATGAAATTAAAAATTTATGCATGAACATTTTAAACCTGAAAAATAAAAGATGTGTCTATTATTCCTAGTGCAGATCAAGAACAGCTGCTAAATAAGAAATAATAATTTATTTGTGGAAAAAAACACTATTAAAATATTGTATTTTTTGGGACAGTCAATTAATAAAGAATTCTACGTTTTATTTGGAATTCAACACACTTATCAGACCACAACATGCGACGCTCGTGTTGATCAATTCTAATACATGTAAAAACTGAAACTGTGTATTTTGTTAATGAAATACTTTGGAAGAGATTCTTAACAATATTTTTTGTCATTTAGATGATTGTAAAAGAAATCATGTTTACATTATATACAACGTACCTCTATTAAACGTTCCAAATTCTCATCTGCATCTGTCAAAACTCCTTTATTTCTACTACAAAAGTTGTAAGCACTGCCATATTTTTGTTTTTTCTGGCCAAATAGGTAACATTTGTTTTCAAAACTGATGATCGAATACGTCTCTAATGTTTTACCGTCTTTTGTTACGTCACATGTAAAACCATCAGATGGTGGCAGAACACTCAAGAAAACGTAGATCAGATTTAACAACATTTGGACTGTGTTTTAAAGTGAATCCTTGAAAATAAATTGGCTTAGTTAAGCAAATGAAGAATAAACAAACATAGAAATGAATAATATTTTTTAAAAAGTTATAATTTTTCAGCCATATGTTCATTTTAATAATTGATTATTAAGTTTTATTTTAAATTTAAAGCGTAGTGAATACTCGTCAATAAATTAAAAACTGAGTAGAATTTATGATGACGAAGGCCTACCAATTAGATTTGAAGTAAATATAGATTTAAACTCTGTTATTGAAAACTTTACTGCTAAAAGTACTAATATCACATTTTTATCAAGATCATTCTGAAAACTGATCTTTTAAATCTGATTTAGAACAATCTACTAAATAAATTTGAAAAAGAAAATGTTACAAGATCCCTTTTCAACAGACTAAAAAATGAAAATGGTATCATCAAAGAGAAAAAAAAAATAATTAAAACTCGATTAACTCAAAATGTGTTTTTTTGTGACTTTAGTATTTTTAGAATTAATTCAATAATTATACAACATGCACTTCTAGTGCACATCAAGTTGTCAATTACTCACACAAAAAATAACTCGATGTTAAACATGATAAACTTTATGCTAAGAATTTGAAAAAAAAGTTGCATTACAAAATTAAATAAAAATGACGTCATACCTCAAATAACAGCTAAATAATTAAATTTAGTCTTTAGTTATAATTCTAACAGGAGAACACACACATATTTAGCAAACCTCGGCCAACGTTTAAATAAACACGGAAGTGAAATAACACAACAGCTGTTTTGGATATTAACGTTAAAGGGCAAATTAGTGTTAAGAGAGACATGAGAAGCTGGCGATGGTTTTGGAAAGTGTGCATCTTCAACCATACAATCGACACTTGTGTGTACAGTTAGCATGTGTCCTGGTGTCACAGGGATCGTCCTATTGCAGTGGCGTCGCTGGACGGCGGGCCGCCCCGGGTGACACCATTAGTTAGGTGATACCAAAGGATACATTTTTACTGTGTTACATTTTATGTCAGAAAAAAAAGAGACACATTTTTCACATAGAAAGGAATTTTTAAGAAACACAATAAAAATATGTTAAACTCCGAAACTTTTTATTGACATCACGGACGATTCCCACTCCCTCTTTCATCCACGTCAGAGGGGTGGGGGCGAAGAATGCGATCTTTCTATTTTAAAAAATCAGAAGATGGGTTTTGTTGTTGTTATTTTTAGGGGAAAATTATGAATTCAACATCTTTGAGTTTATATTTTTTTTATTTATATTTTTTAAGGCGTGCAAGCATAGATATGCATGTTTATGTATAGGTAGTCCTGCGGTTCGTAGTTGCCATCCTTACCAATGTTCTCTTCTAGCTGCACGGCCGCGCAGCTATCTTGTAGATTCCGAGCAGCAGTTTTGAGTTATGCCGAAGATTTTAATAGTGAAAAAATTAGCCAAAAAAGTTAGTAGCAATTTTATCACTTATTCTACCTGGGACACAGTCGCAGCTTTTGTTAAAAACCAATTATGAAAACAAGTTTCAATGTCCAGAATGTATCTTCCATTTCTAACATACAGCAAACAGACACTAACAGCATTAATTCAACTCATTCCTCTAAAGTTAATAGGAAAATATTAAACACTCCCTTTAAAAAATAATTGACGTTGGTGACTAGCCTTGAAGCAGAACAAATACTTTAATATCACTCGCCGACAACGTACCAAAAAGACTTTGATGTCACCAACAAGCTGGTGTGATATTTTAAACAATGGGAGTTGTTTTTGGGCTGATAGTGTGTTGAAAGGAGGGCTTTGAAATGACAACTCAGTTTGCTCTGGACACCTGGAGACGGATTTTTAGACGACACAGAAATCAGATGGCTTTCACGGCACTTTGCATTACACGCATTGTTGCTCAAATTGTTGAGAAACATAAAAGTAACGACTGAATACTGTGAAGACCTGGTCCGTTTGTATAATGACCCATAGTCATAGTCATTAAATATTGTTCCGTTGTGTAATTCATGAAGTAGTTGGATAATTTGCCAAATTAAGCAGGCTGCTACAAAGGAAAAAATCTAACGACCATGGAGGCATACCAGTTTGTAAATGAAGGATCAATAACCTAAGAGGCCATGAGCACCTTGGTGACAATTTTCATTGGTAAGTAGAGGTCTCTAAAATGTTTTCAGGCTGTAAGGGTGAAAACATAGTCCCATTCTCAAATTCATTGAATGTCTGATTTGGCACGTGGACTATCGTTTTTTCTTTTAAATTTACTTTATGCTATGGCGTATATTGTTGTAAGCGTTAGTCGACACGTCAAATTTTAATTTCTGACAAAAAGAACTTGGTGCCTGTTGAATATAGTGACCCGCAATGTTGAATATAGAACGGGCCCACAATGTTGAATACTGAGTGCTCGCACAAATGCTGAGCCCCCAATGTTGAATACTATGTCTAGGGTTTTCCACAGGCTTTATATACTATACTATTATGTATAACGATATGTTCACATACAAATAATAATAATTAATAATTAACGCCTCTGTGTATATAATATAACAGAGATAAAATATTTAATACATTATATACATATATATATATACATGGTACATTAGTAAATAAACATATACTAAATTAAGATGCCCAACTTCCCTCGTGGAATGGGCGTGGCCAAAGAGACTGGTGGAGCTGCGATGCTCCGGTCTCGCCAATCAGGCGTAGCGTAGTCCCGTCCCGTGGTCAGTATGGGTCAATCTGGCAGTCGTGCAGGATGATTGGCAGTCGGCTGTCTCGCAAGGATGGTCACTGACTGCAAAGGTCCCCACGTGTGAAGTGAGGCCACCTTGTCACTTCCTCACTCCAGGTCTCAGCACGTCTCCTGTCTGAGATTGTAGCCTAATGGTTTCTCGCCACTCCACTGGCTTCACAACTTACTAGTACTAACTAATCACTGACTAGCTCCTTCTAACTATAACTTAGTACTAATTAGTACTAAATCCTAACTAGCTGAAAACAACAATATCGAATAATTAAATCAATGATAGTAATAACATATCAAAGCATATCAATAACATATAATACTATACAAAATACATTTGACTATTCTAAGTCTAGGTACTGCTCAAACCTGAAACAAACTTTCAGCTAGGCTCAACTCTTATTCGCCCGTCACACCGCAGACCTGGTGTACTACGAATATTCTGAGAAAGAGACTGCTGTAAGGTTTGGCTCCAGTATTTAAGGACACCTGGCCCCGCGTGGGTCAGCGGACCGTTCTCATTTGATTGGTCAGTGGCGTGTACCAACTGTTTATCACGCGCTGACATGCATGACTTCGAGAACGTTCGGCCAACTTCCACGTCCTAAACTATACTAAAACTATGGAATATTCCATGGTCCATCATGGATCTTTGTCCATCTCAAAGACAGCGTCCCTGTTGCATTGATGGACCTACCCCTACCCTCAACGGTTCTAAAATAGTAAAGGTTCTAAAATTGAGGTGGGGAGGAACTCAACAGTGCCCTAGTTTCTAAATAAGCAGCATTCTTTAAAAGCTATGAAGACATTTTGCAGAAACAGTATCGCAATTTAAATTTATGATTAATGTTAGCGGGAAAAAATAAAATATGGGTTGATGCAGACTTTCGACAAGGGGATTCATCATTCAGTTTGTCATGGCTGAAGAATAGTTCAGCGACTTTGTCATCCTGTTGGATATTTGTGCCACATTTCTTGCATGGAGCACTGATTGTGAATATGGATTTAGCCTAATGAGTTCTATAAAAGTAAAATATAGAAATTGGTTGGAAGAGTTACATTTAGATTTGCTTATGAGGATTAAATCTTGTCAGAATGATGGACATAGGATCAACCTTGACAAAGTCTATAAAATATGGATCTCGTTGAAAGACAGAACCCAGTGTTCCCCCAGAATAGATTAGCGGCTTATGGGTATGTTGGCATTTGGTTGATTTATGCATGATAAATACTGTTGAGCAGATGAACAGAAATATACATTTATAATTCTTGTTTATTTTAATATAGTCTAAATATTATTTTGATAAAGAAATGTGTCACTTAATGTATATCGGCCCTATTGGTGCTTGTAAATTTGAACACAAAAAATGGTACACTGTTAAACTTTGAACATGTGTTTTTTTTTATATTTAGCTCAATAACCGGAAAACCTTTGAGGGAAAATTGATCCCCACTTAGCTGTTTATCGGTTATACAGACTTTTTTTTATATGGTAAAGAAATAAAAATACCTCCCATGAGGAGAGGGACAGTGCTGATTTACAGTGTTACAAGGTGAAAAAAATCATGTTAAGCCTGGTACCTATTGGAATTCAGGACGTGTTAGCGCATTTTCGTATTATGTATCAGTACTTATGTTAGATATCAGAATTATGTAGTTATCAGTAATTGTGTTTAGATTTTAGAAATATTTTTATGAATTTTCTTGTGTAATGAATATACCTGACATTTTTTTAATTTAAAAGTCATTTCTTTACATTTAAAAAAAAATTATTTTCTATTTAATCCAATTACAAGTCACCACAAATGATGACGTAAAACTCTCTAAACTTTTACACATATTCTAATGACGTCAACTAAAAAAAAAAAACTAATTCTTTTGCACCCTTTCGCACCACTCTTCAATGCTGGAAGCATCGTGCATTCGACTTCCGGCAATGGCGGCCGTTCCCTGCGCTAGTGTTACCTCTCGATTCGAAATATTTTTTGGTAGTTTTAACGGGGTTTTTTAACGGATCGAGTAACTGAGTGTTGATGCACAAATGGCAGGTCAGGGCATACAAAAAACATATATACCTCATGGGTCTAGGACTTATGGATGCTGAGATCAAGGGTGATGACAGACGGACGGACTGACGGACGGACAAAACGGGTGCAATAGCGATTTCGACATCTCGAAAATGCGCTAAAAAATTTAAATTATGTATGTTCCCTTTATTAGCCACTGGAAGACAAAATGATTTCTAGGGATTAGGGCCGTGCATAAATGACGTCACGTGCCTAGGGGGAAAGGGTGTCCCGCATATGTGACGATGTGTGACAAGAGGGAGGGGTGTGTTTAAAAATGTAACGTTACATCAAAAACGTGCAACTTTAATTAAAGTTCCACTTAAATATTTAATTGTATACAATTTATTTAATGACGTTTTCAATGGTTTCACGCGTGTTATGATATTAGAGTGCCGAGTTACACAAAATACATATTTAAATTACAAAAAATAACTTGCCACTTGATAATTTTTATTTAGAAGATACGGCTTGGGGGGATTCAAAGCTTTGTGACGTCATATCGGGGAAAAAGGGGCTGTGGGTCTAAGTTTTTTTATGAGAAAGTATGACGTGAGGGGGGTCGGCAACCTCGCGTGACGTCATTTATGGACGCCCCCTTAAGTCGTGAAGGGGTGACACCATGAGCTTCCGCCCGGGTGACACCAACCCTAGCAACGCCCCTGTCCTATTGTCAATGTGATCGTCTTAGTGTCATTGGGATCGTCCTATTGTCAGTGGGAACGTCCTATTGTCAATGGGATCGTCCTATTGTCAATGGGATCGTCCTATTGTCAGTAGGGACGTCCTATTGTCAGTAGGGACGTCCTATTGTCAATGGGATAGTCTTAAAGTCAGTGGGATCTCCCCGGAATCAATGGGATCGTTCTATTGTCCATGGGATCGTCTTAGTGTCAGTGGGATGGCCCCGAATCAATGGAATCGTCCTAGTGTCAATTTTGTCGTCTTCGTGTCAATGGGATAATGTTAGTGTCAGTTGCATCATTCTATTGAAGGTAGGGCTGCCAATATTGGTTACCGTCCAAGTTACCCGTTTGAAACCTCGCATTATTTTGTCCCTGTCATGATAGCTGTACAATGCAACCTAGCTACCATTCCTGCACCTCATTTTACATAGTAGCCGACGGGAGGTTCCATTAACATACTACGGTATACCCTCACCTATTTTTGGCTCCTTATTCGCAACCCGCATAATCTTAACCTTATCGCATCGTACGTACCTGAACAATGTGTACTGTATTTATCTGTCTAGGTTTGCCTTTAAATATGTTCCATTTTATGTCAAATCTAATGCATATGTTATACACATAGAAAATAACTTAACGGTGCAATAATACAGTATGTGATGCGTTGTTAATGTCCACCTATACTAACGTTTCTTTTGATTAAAATATTGTGGTTACATTTAATTATTATTACCACAATAGTGAAATACTTCAATGCATGGAATATAACTACATATTTACAGCAATAAGGAGTTAAGTTGTGCTTATAAAGTGCTTTGGAAGAATTTATTTAGTACGGTATATAGTCTCATGCATAGGCGTTTTAAAACTGCATTAATCTAAATTTGCGGTTTTTGTCTAATTGCAGGGGTTGGGTGTGTGTGTGTGCAAAGGATGTACCCCCCCCCCCCCCCCGTGAATACCGAGGGAATAGTGCATGGTGAACTTTGATGCACCAAAGCGTACACTATACTGGGTAGACCTAGTTGGTTTATCAACATTCACTTTAGGTATAGCTTGCTTTTCATCGCAGTGTTGTGACCGCCTCTCCGCGAAAAATTTCATCACAAAGATTTAATTTTGCCGCGTCTCTAGCAACTCGTTTGGCGTGATTCCACACGTCCGACGCCTTATTACCAATCTCTCACTGTTAGGAAGTATCTATTAACTTTTTCAAAAAGACAACTGTGTGTTTTATTATTAAAGTCAGTTGTTGGGCTAGGCAAACACGTGTTAATTACCATAAGAAACGCAAATGAGTGGACAGGGAGCGGGTTATAGGAGAGGTAGGGGGAGAATTTGGTAGATAAACAACATTAACTAGTCTCAATCGGTCGGTGGACTGCATAGAGATGAAAGAGGCTTTGTTTGTTGTTGTTAGTATTTTCGGAAGAAGAGTTTTGTTTTTCGTGATACGATTAACTCAAAGAACCAAAACCTTTTTTGTGTTCAATTGCGTTGTTCCTTCACAGAATAACATATTAATCGTAGTGTAGTTGTTATCACGTCCGCCGTGAACCCGGAAATTTCTGAGTTCAAGACCAAGAGGGAACAATTTAAAAAAATTAAATGTTTTTTCTCCCCACGATGTTCCCCATTTTTTAAAAAGAACATGGCTAACCATATGGTCGGCAAATCACAATATATGGTTGGCAAGTGATGATAGTAAAGCGTAAGGGGTAGGTAACAATGGCCGCTGAGCACATGTCTCTATGTTTATTCGCTTTTCCCCCATAATTTCATGCTGCTGTTTGTGTCGGGTTCTCTCACCCCCCCCCCCCCCCCACACCGTTCTTTGCACTATCTATGATGAGCAAGTCTGTGGTGTATGTTAAGCTACGGGTCTATCTTGTTTATATATATTGTAATTTGTAATAGTGACATTTAATGTGGACAAAGAAGGGTCAAAACTATCGGAATTTTTGAGACTATTCCATCATTAAAAATATAAATATTGTCTATTTCTATTTTTAATTTTTTAAATAAAAAGTGTATCTCTAAATAACAAAAGTCTTGAAATATAAATATATTCTAAACTGTTATGTTAACATTTGTTAATGTAAAAGCTATCTTTAATTATAAGTACAACATGTGACATTTTGTCCTTTTCAAGTAAGTAAAATAAACAAAACTACCACTTTCATTCTAACTCAATCTGATTCCATGTATTCACTTCACGTATTTCGTTTATAGAAATCTAACAAACATATTTTCCAAACCCTGATAACATGTGAGTTGCTAAATTCTTCAGTTTTAAAAACTGAACATGAGGTAAGATTAAGTAATTTTTCCTTTTCTATGAGTCTTTTTAACAAGTCATTTGCCTGCAAGTCAATGAGCCCCAACTGTAGGGAACGGGCAAGCATCAAGGTTATAATTAAACGTTTTCTGGAAAAAATATTAATTTAATCTTTAAATTCTGCCAATGTCCGAAATTCTATATAAAGCAAGTTCCTTAGTCAAAAATATATTTTTTAATAAAGAACTATCGATGTTGACACATTAAAAAATTAGCAAGAAAAACTTTGAAAGAATGAAAATGAGAAAAGTTTCTACTTCCCGTTTTGATTTAGACAATGACACTTTTAACTGAAATCATTCAATCATTCCATAGAGATCGCCTTCTGACATCATATTCGAGAGATTAGTAGCTTACAACCCTGACCATCAAGTTGCATAAGTGTTTTTTTTACCATGGCAACACATTAAATATACTTTTTCGCCCATTAGAAGCATAACACTGTTAACACAGTCTCAAATCTCTAGAATTAGGACTGTTACAGATTAATTCAAAATAAATCGTTAACTTTTGAAAAATTACCGAATAAGTATTCGATAATTTTGATTAAAGCTGAAAGTAGGATGTATGGCGTCATTTTACAGAAAATTTTATAAAATGCCCATAACTTATCTTATCTTATATGTTACAGACGCTCCTTCTGTACAGAAGATTATTGCGTCCTACGTATTTCAATGGTTTGTGTTTAGTCCTGCATTCTTACTAGAGTTTTAAAAGTTGATAAAGTGTTGCATTTCCTGGTTACTTCAGGCAGCCCATTTCACGCCCGAATACCGGACAGAAAGAAAGAAATACTTGTATGTGTTTGTTCTTGCATATGGAATAAGTAAGGTGTTTTTTATCTTTATGTCTGTTTGAGGGTTGTATTAGGGTATCTTTAATTTAAAAAATGTACTATTTTTAGGATATATATTTAAATATAAGTAGTTCAATTTTATTTCAATGAATTTAAATTTTGTTATTTGGTAATTAAGTAAAAACAATGCTGTTATATATGATTTTCCTTATTAAAACTGCTTTAAGTTTAAACTTTGAAATTTTTATTTTAAAAAAATTTTTTTTTTTAATGGAGAAGTTGGTACGTAAAAAAAAAGATTTATAAATCGAAAAAATTGTTTAAAGTATTTTCTTTAATTTTAATCGCTATTTTATCGATTAAAATAATGTTAATCGATAAAACGTTTTACCGATTAATCGAGAAATTAATCGTTACTTTCCGCAGCTCTACTAGAAATATTTACTTCTTTTAGCTGTAATCCATTGAAGGAATCTCTTGGTTTGACTGTGTAAGTAGCCGTCCAAAAATGACGTCACCTACATAAAGTTGGGGGGGGGGGTTCATCCATTTGTGACGATGTGTGATGAGGGGGAGGCGGTGTTTAAGAGATGTGAATTAATTTCAAAAACGCGCAATTAAACATTAAAGTTCCACTTGAATATTTTATTGCTTACAATTTATTTACATGGCATCCCTCATGTTACTATATTAGAGGGCAGTCTCACAGTAAATACATATTTAAATGACAAATAATTAATTTGAAGCATGCTACTTTTTAAAAAAGAAAATACTGCATTTATTTGGGGGGGGGGGGGCAAAGTTTTGTGATGTTATATTGTAAGAAAATGAAAGAGTCCAAGAATTGTGACAATGTGTGACAGGAGGCGTGATTTAGTCTGCTTCAATTGGGCCTTTGGGACCACTCAAATTTAAACCAGAAGAAAAAATAAAAATGCCCTTTTTAGACAGCCTTTTAAAAAATTATTTATAACGCTTTTAAGTGATATACTCTTACATGAACATATCAATACATAGGTACTTTAGAAGCCATACCTTTACCACTGACACCAGGTAATATGCTTTATTTCTAGTGTTGCAACATGATTTTAACTATAGTATATTTATAATTGGATGTCTTTTTAATTGTTAATTGCTTCATTGGGGAAAAATAAATAAAAACATAAAATAAATAAAAGTGGATGTCGAGTGTCACGCTTTCATTGACTGTCAGTGTTATTAAGATTTTTAACACGAACTTTTAATACGTGTTCCTTATGGCATCATAAATGTAATTTTTTTCTGGAATCGAAATGTTCGATTAGTTAATAGTTAATTTCTCAAAGTTAACGATTATATTCAATTGATCGTTAACAGCCCTTCTTTAAACTAATATCTCAATGGGACAAATTATGTGGTATTCCTGGTGAACACTATGCTCGCTAACAGCAATGCCAGCCTCCGTATTTGACTAAATGTAACAACGACTAGGAATCGGGGGAGTATAGGCCTACAAGGGCGCTGAGGGCTAATCCTTCAAGAATGAATTTATTCTCTATAATTTAGTATTTTTTGTATTATTCAATTGCGCCAAGGGCACGAAAAGCTAATTACGCTTCTGACTATATAACTCTATTCTGAAATAACTCAGTCATTATTTATTATGGCTGTTTTAAAAGATTCTGAAGCTGAAACATTTTATCTATCTGTCTAAAAAAACTATAGTCTTTCCTGATGTTACATTCCCTGTATCTAATTGAATTCAGGTAATGCTTACTTTTAGATTAACAAAACTTAATTAAAATAAATAAGTAAATATGTCAAATGGCAGCAAAAGGTTTGTTATTTTAATTTTTTTAAAAACTTAGAGAATATTTTCAATATATTAAAATATGACATTTAAAAAATAAAATAATAGACGTTATGTTTGACTCACATAAGTTGTAGACAGTATTTAAAGTTAGAAGCCAGCCAAAGAAAACTAAAATCAAAAGTCAAATTTTTGACACTTGGATCAACCATCAACTTGTTTGACAATATCCGCGCAAATAATCAGAACTTCATTTCGTCTACGGAAATATGTACACACAAACAGAATTGATGACGGAAATAGATACATGCATGCACAATTAGAATAGACAAAATAGATACATGTAGGTACAATCAGAAAGACAAAAGGCATATTTGCACACAAACTCTGACATCGGTTATATATTTAAAAACAAGCCTTAGCGCGTGGATGTGAATGATGAAAATGTCTGTTTTCAGTTAACAACTTCAACAAATACTTAACAAAATTAAGAGAAAAAAAAAAGAACTTGAAATAAAGTAAATAAATTTTTAAAAAAAACATGGATAAGCGTAGGATCCAACGATCTTATGTAAAGAAGGTGAGTCTTAAATACAAGATGTACCTTCCCAACAGTGTACACGACTACATTCGTGAGCGGTAGAGAAACACGCATATTTTTGTTCATATATATGTGTAGGAAATACATTTATCATATTTATTGCGTGGATGATACAGGAGGATAAATAATATAAATAATATATAAATGAGACAAGAGTAACCAATAAATCACATTGTTTGTGTATGAGCAGCCACCTACTAAGCTGCATCGGTACTAAATGATCACACACTGTACTGCTACTTTAAAAACATGTCGATCTGGTATTTTGTTTCAATGACGTTTGTTAAAAATGCTATAAGGTGTTTTTGAAAAAATCTTTATCTCCTGACCAAATT
Organism: Radix auricularia; assembly: GCA_002072015.1. Taxonomy (NCBI): domain Eukaryota; kingdom Metazoa; phylum Mollusca; class Gastropoda; family Lymnaeidae; genus Radix; species Radix auricularia. Next base: position 822,856 of record MUZC01000244.1, read on the forward strand.
TTACTTAAGGAAAGAAAGAGCTCTCGTAAAGCACTTATCTCACAAGTTTCTATGCGCAGTTCCTTCAGAAATTTTACGAAGTGGGTGGATACAGAACGAGGCTCTTTTAGCGTGCACTTTTGAATCAGCGGCAGCGGCACCAAAACTGTGGAACAGTTGTCCGAAGTTTATGGGAAATTGTTTAAAAAAAACAAATAATAGCAAATATAGTTTTGGTGTCATAGGAGAAAGACATAATAATCATCACCCCCAAAAGCAACTTTAAATAAACAATAATAAAAAGATTTTCATTTTTTTAAACTTAAAAAATTAAAAGACATTGCAAAAAGAATTTTTTAATTTAAAATGCACATATTGTCACTTGCGATACCATAACAATCTAAATTAACATATTTGTATGTAATATTTCCATAATAAAATAGTCGATTGTATGAAAATTGTAATATTGCCCAATATTCATTTTTGAACACTTTGAGATTGTGACACAGTCTTCAATACTTTCAATTGCTGGTAACTGTGAAGAACTGAAATGGACTGATATATAAATAAAAACATATTCTGCAAAACCACTAATTATAACGAAGAATCATAATTGGAATACAAGTTGTTTTCATCAACAGATTTCTCATATCTTAACGACGTACTCAACACTTCATTACTTGTACATGTGGCAGACATGACACTCTCAGGCCCATAAACGTTATCGGTTTCTGGTGACTTTCTTGGTTGGACACTGTCACGGCTCAGGTGTGAGTACGGCTGGGTATCGAGGTCACTGCTCAATTCTTTAGACAGGTCAGTTTTAATCTGTTTTTCAACCGACGATTTAATATTCATTTCCTGATATTCAGGTGTTTCTTCATCCGGGTCTGCGTAGATGTCGTAGCCAACCCTTGTTGGAATATCTGGTTGCCGGGTTGTTAGTTGCCTGGTTGAGACTCTGTGAATCCAGGCTGTTTGTGTGGCTCAATTCCAGAGTGATTCTTGCTTCTCATTCTACACAACCTTTAAAATTCGAATAAAAAACTAAGAGTTATGAAAATTATCCACACAACTAACACGAAAAAGTAATTTAAAAATATTACAAAATTGCATATTTAGAGTAAAAGAAAAAGCTTTAAAGGTGATTAATGCTAAGTAGTTTAATTTCGATCAATGTTACAACAGGGAGACCTCAGGCTTAAATGGCAAACCATATTGTAGAAATTATGGAGGATAAGACCGTGAGACATTTGAGGGACGATGCCTTTAACTTACAATCAAAATGAATTGTGTAGCTCAAAACTAGTTCAACGATATGATGTATCATCTATGCCATAAACAATTTATAACTGGAAAACCGAAACTTTTTATTACATATGAAATTGGAAATATAGGAGTATATTCTAGAGGAAAATGAAATTTTAAAAAGTTTTTGCTATTTCCAGCACTTCTTTTTGGAGCGTAATAAACTAAATTAACTGTTTATAGATTAAAAAGTTTTTATGGTATTAGGATTTAGTAAAATTAAATATGTGAATGAGCTCTGAAATTAACTTTTTAAAAAATCCTTTATATTAACTTGTGGTGTATGAGCCCGCGCGTGGGTGCTTGCTTGCCAAAAAAACTTTGGATCGATTTTAACCCACTTTCTCGTAAGCTAGCGAGCTGAAATTTTACAGGCAGACTCATGACAAAGCGTAAAATGATGTATCAAAATTTCAGATCAATCGAATGGACTGTAATTGAATTATTGAATTTTTAAATTATTTTATTTATCCCTGTTAATTTTTTAGATAGAGTGTTGGGGTGCGTATTATGTTCATTAAACTTTCTTTTTGCGCAATGAGGTGCGCATTATACTGACAATACTTTTAAAAAATATATTCACTATCGGTGCGTATTATAATAAACATTTTGTATTTTCGGATTCTTTTGCCCTGCGTATTATAATGAACATCCTTATAGTTATGTATCGTATAGAAAGGATTTATAGTCAAAAACCTGTTTTTTACGGTTTTTTTTTTTACTGTGTACTAGCTGCTAAATATCTATGCTTCCGTCAATGACTTACAAATCATGTACTTTCTTGCCCCGCAGCTACTTATTACCGAAGTGAGCATTATTTATAATTTGTATACATTTGTTTATCTCATGAGTTAAAAAAGAATTCTCTTTTATATGTATAGTATAGCTATCGCTGTAACGCCAAGTTAAACTACTTACACAATTAAATCACCGAATTAAGATTTAGTTTTAGATTTATATGCGCTAGAGCCATGAATTAAATCCTATATATTAACTCGTGGTGTCTGCTTGATTGTTTTCTGCAAAAACTTTGGATCGATTTTTAACCCACTTCCCGTTAGTTAGTGAGCTAAAATTTTTCAGGCATACTTGTGACGACGACAAAAAATGATCAGTAAAAAAAACTCACATCGATCGAATATACTGTAATTAAATTTAAGAATTTTTAGATTATGTCTATGTAGCGCTTAAATTTTTGTGCTAGGCTGTCGCGGTACTTATTATAATGAACAAAATTTTAAAAAATATATTCCCTATCTGTAAGTTTTGATGCTAGCCTGTCACGCAGTACTCATTATATTGAAAAATGTCTTAATAACCATTTTCCCGAATTCGAATCGAGCTAAAATTTAGCAGGCAGACTGTAGTAGTTTTTAACGATATTTTCCATTGGAAAAATTGCGTATACATATTTGAAATGTGTGTCCTGTCTCTTCGAGCTTGCACAAGCAACTACTCCTGAACCATACCAGATAGAGGGTTCGGGTCATTTGCAAATATGTTAATTAGGTCCCAAGAATGTGCATGGGCAAAAAATAGTTTCTACAAAATTTACCGAGTTTCAAGAAAAATACAAAATAAAAAAAAATATTTAAAAACAAATTAATTTTTTTAAAATAATAATATCAGCATTTTGTCAAATTATCAGCTACCATAAAGATAGCTATTAAAATATTTGTAACAATGTTGGAGATGGAATGTTGACTCCTGCAATTTTAGCAGCAATTAGTAGATAGCAGTTGTTTTGTTAACTTTGACCTGAAATGACTTTTAATGTAATCTAGAATGATTTCCCTTGAATAACAAAAGTTGGAAATTGTGCTTAAATACTCATTAGTGTTTCTATTTCTTGTTTTGACTATAAGTCCTTTATGTATGAGACATAAAGAAAATTTGGGAATTTTGTGTTTTGTGCGATGCTTATTATAATGAAATATTGTTAGTTTTATCTTGTATGTAAAGGGTTAAGTGTCCAAAACTTTGTTTTTAATGTGTTTTTTTTCAAAACAATATATTTTAAGTCGTATTCATATCTACCAATTTGAAGAGAGCTTTTATTTAGCTGTCGATAGAATAAGTTTAATGAAGCTGGAATCTTGTCGGGTAACTCAAATCACGTGAAAGTTGTCACAAACGAATAATTAAACATTATTTTAGGAATGTTTGACGTTCGAAAAATAAGCTTAAAACCTTTGACTGAAACGTGGTACAGTGTTAAGTGCTATGACATCGACTTACACAACACACGCTGTGACGTTGACCAGTGCGGACATTGACAAGAGTGCAGCTAAAACAGCCAGTGACGGCAAGTCTGCAATAACAGAAATCATTTTAAAAAGTAAATTTTAAATTTTATACATTTGCGCTTGCCTCCTCCCCACGGGTGAAACTTTTAAAATTTTGATCTGTTTTCTTTATGCCATTCCTTGATATTTTGTCTTTATTAACAGCAGATGTAATGTTGTATTTTTTTTTTTTAAAAAAGAGACTTTTTGTGCATTCAAATATGTTTTCGGGGTAATATCCACCGACAGCCATTACAAACACTGACAATACCAAGAAAAATCTTTTAGAAACGTTGTTAATCCATTGCACTCAGTTAATTAGATGGCGTTAGTATATATGTCTTTCCCCCTTACACGTAAGTAAAAGAACGGATGGCGCTGCAAGTCACTTGATCTGATTGTGAAAAAATTCAATGGACTCTTATATTTCGGACTCAATTCCGCACTCATTGACCCATAAAATAGACACTGCTGTGGCGAGAAAGATGTTGATATTGTTTGACCAGTTGTCTAGTGGTATATTATTTAATTTATTATCTCCCCGCCTACACGAGCATACTTTAGTGATCTCTCACAATACGATGATCAACAAACAAGATGGTGAAATTGTAACAACAATTTATTTTACAATAATTACAGGGAGCGGAAACAAGTTCCGTTATGGCCAAAATTCATCACTAGGCTTAAGCCAATCAAAATAATAATTATATGGTAAATACTTAAATTTTTAGGAAGGACTGCCCCGCTCCTTGAACGGTTGGTTCTGCAATTCTGTCCTATGGGCTGTTCACCTATGGTTCCAGGTGACTTCGGTGATCACGGATTGTGTGATTAACCGGCTTCTACACAGGTGATGTGTAGGCATCAACCAGTGCGGTTGGCTTCTTGTTGGCTGCTTCACCTATGGTTCCAGGTGACTTCGGTGATCACGGATGGTGTGAATAACCGGCTTCTACAACTATAATGTGTAGGCATCAACCAGTGCGGTTGGCTTCAGCGTTACGCTTGGAGTAAGCTGGTAATGATGATTTGTCCTCCTCTGGTCCTGTCGATCAGTGCAGGGGTGAGGTAGGGGTTGGATGCAAGTCGCGTGGATAGCGGTGAGTCCAGCTCCTGGTCCAATTGTGGGTTGGGGTCGGATGCAAGTCACGTGGATAGCGGTGAGTCCAGCTCCTGATCCAGATATGTCGACACTTCGTTAGGGCGGTTGCTGTCTGGAGTTCAGGTTATCTCGCAGTACAGGCAGGTGCCTAAAAACCAGAATAGATTCTGGCTACGAATAACTGTGCCGGCTTTCTCGCATCAAAGGATGGCTATAGATTTAGTTCAGTGGCTTGAACACTCAAATCGATATAGCACACAAGTGACTTCGGGCGGAAAAAGGAAGGGTCTTCTTGTTGCCGAGATTTTATACATGAGTGGATAGCCTCATTTTCGGGCAGTTCATTGCATATTTAATTATTGACCTTTGATCCTTGAACTCTTGGAGAGTAACGTCCCTTTTGTTTTGATTCTGTTCTCGTGCAAATAGCAGTGGGCTCCCAAATTTCGCCACAACTGCTATGAAGTCAACATTTTCCGTTCATCCATCCTTCCGTTCATACGTCCTTCCTTCAATCCATCCATCCATCCATCCATCTATGGATATATAAGCTGATGTGAATTTAAAATATTTTTAAAATTCTTTTTTACTTTTAAAATTGCTCTTATTATATTCATATGTCTTTGAAAATTAAAAAAAAAAAAGAAAACCCGACCAACTTTTTCTGTCCATGTTTAAACGGCGCAAATGTCTGGTTACACAAATTATATTTTTCAGTTTTAGTGTAACTTTTGGTCGAAGCTTCTGTTTTCGATTTGTGTTCTCACATCTGATACAAGCAGATACAAGTCTTACCTGTGACATCACATTCCGTGCAGATGCAAGTTTTACTTGTGATGTTTCCCTCATTTTCTTTAGCTGTTGTTTGAAATGATGTTGTGTTGTCTGTACCAAGGATGGACTCTGTTGTGAAGACTGTTGTGGTCACGACTGTTGTAGTTTGATCGTATGTGCCTTGGAGAGTCTCACACACATGCTGGCACTGAGACGTCTCAAACGTATTATTGTCTGTAGTTTCTTCTCTCATTGCTGTAAAGTTATGTGCAGGAAAAATGTTTGAATAACGTTTGCCCTTTGTGCGTGTATGTGCGTGTTTGTGCGTGTCATTCAATAAAATATTTTTGTTTTTTCTTGGTATTTAACATGTATAATACATATAGTCTAAATTATCAATATAAATAGGACATAAAAAGTTAAAAAGTGAAACAAATTATCTAAAGGGGAGAAGATACAGGTTATGTATAAGGATACATAACATTTGTTTTCATTCTACAAAAGGGATATAAAAACTTGTCAAGAAATGGTTAATGGGGTTATAATGTTTCCAATACAACTTTTTCGGGGCTTGGTAGACCTTTGCGGCACCATCTTCTCTCTAGATCAACGGAGTACTTTTGAGCGATAGTCATTCATCAAACTTTTTGTTGTGGCTTTAACGTGAGCTAGACCCTACGACCCTCATCTTGTAAGGCGAGCGCACTATTTGACTTCATTATCCAGCTTGAAGCTATAATATGGTCCTGGAATGTATACACCAAACACTGCAGGGATCGGATCTAGTATGTTTTGCCTTGAGATCAGCTCTCGAGGTCCTGAAAATTGATAAGTGCAGCACAAATTTGGTTGACGACATGTTAGATCACGTTGGTAAGCTCAAATGACTCTGGGGTAAGGTAACCTTGCAGTGGAACCTGAGCCACGTGAATATTAACGGCAATGAGAAAGCTGACTCCTTCGCAAAAACAAGAGCGGCCCAGGCACAACCACACATCAAAGTCATTTATCTCGGGGCAAAGGCCTGGCTAATGGACCACTTCAGGAAAAAGTGGTACCAGGTGTTGGCTGACAATACGACTGCGATGTGCGGGGTGGTATTGGCTAACATGCCCAGGCAAAATCGATCAGACCAGCTGTGGAGTTTGAGTCGCAAGCACGAGAGAATGGTGACTCAAATTCAAAAAGACCTTTACTGCCCATATAACTCATATTTCAACAGACTAGACTAAAACAGGGAATCCAACTGCGTCATTGGAGCCTAGCCTCTGACACAGCTCTATACCTGTTAACTTCATGTCCCGCGCTATACATAGCCGGGGAGGTTAGGGAGGCAAAGGAGTCCCACATGATGATAGTGTCATATGGCCCTGCTATGCAGATGAAGCAGGTTTCCCAGGTAAAAGCCAAGGCCTTAAAGAGACCAAGTCTCGGGCCAAAGGAGTATAAAGATGAAGAAGAAGAAAAAAAGAGTTTTCATACATTATTGACATCCTATATATATAACTGTCATGGGCCTTTTGAATTGAACTGTACATTTTTTGTGCATTTGTTTTTAATTTTTAATAAGTATTTATCAATTGTAATCCAAGCCATTAACTATCTATCATGTATTGGTATTGCGGTGAGGGTAACAGAGGTTTATTTTACATAATTCTCTAAAATTTATACTCGACACAAGCTTTCGCGTTTTTTTCTTTGTGTCTTTATGTATGATATATGTGATTTTGTTTTGTTAATGTGATGTATCTGGCATAACTACCAAAGGATCAGATAAAATAAAATTGCTTCACGAAAGGGCTATTGCCTTGAAACCGTAACGACTTCACTCCACATGGTGGATTAAAAAATACATAGGCCAGAAAATGCTAGATTTAGGGTTAATAGAAGAGTCGAAATCATTGTATGCCTCCCCAGTTATTTTGGTTTAATTAAATAACCCGTAAAAAATAAGTTTTTGACTATGAATTTCTTGTATATGAGAAGGAACAAACATCTACTGACTGAACGTGACTGAACTCCCCTTGGATGTGGTCATTAATGGCTAGAGTGAGCTCAAGTTACACGTGGACGTTAGAAATAGCAGACGCTACATAGAGATATAAAGAGATAAACTAAAAATTCATTCATCAAAATACGTTACATTTGACCGTCTAGAACTTTTGAAAGAATTCATTGTTTTTAGCTTGATAGGATCATTGGAAGTGGGTCATTTTCACTTTTATTTTTCCACCTGCTCACGATAAGATGATGAACTTAATATAAGGGATTTAAATAGATGGTTCTGAATCGACTTATTCCATTATAAGTATATGCCATTTGGATTAACAACCACCCCAGCTACATTCAATAACATTGTGGAAGCCCTGAGGGCGAATGGTTGGCGCTCAGAGAGACGGGGGCGGCGAGTCCAGAGGGTCAGTAGACCAGATGTGACGTTCTGGTTCGAATTGTTATCTCGGGGAAATCAAGGAGTGAGGGCGAGGCACGGATCTCGACAACTGACCAGACATCGACGAGGGATTGGCCGAGGTGTGAACTCGGCTGTAACAAGTTAGATGGACACGCGGGCCATCTGGCTTGGGGATGGGGGTCTCACCAGATATTGTTTACGTCAACCAGCTCCACCATGTTGTATGAGGGGTTGTGCAATGATTGACAGATGACTTCGGACAATGGGAATTTGGGGGCGGAGACTGACGGGTATTAGAGGGGCCGCACTGAGGAGAACTGGACACACACACAGTTAAAGAAGTAAGGAATTTAAAAAAAAAATATTTGTACAATAAGTCTAGGAGTTCTTCAACAAGAAACAAGAAGTAACCACAGAGTGTGTCAGAAAATTAGAGTAGGAGTAGATAGACAATAACCACGAGAACACCCAGGTTCTCTACAATATTATCAGAAGTTTTTTTTGCGGGGATACAAATGTTAACAGCTACTATGAAGATATCTTTATTTATACAGAAGACTGGAAACAGATATTATATAAATTGAATATCTTTAATCATGCTTTGTATTACTCTACATCCCCTTGACAAAGACGCTACACACAACTTATCTGTAACAATTGTTCATACTAAGATTTTAGTGGCAAAATCCTAGAATTTGGATAATCAATGCCTGAGCCAAGAACTCATCTACGTGTTTCAACATTTTATAAAATTTATTTTATAGGTAATCACAGAACATGCAAATTGGTGCATATTTGCTTTTGCAAAGAACATTTGCAAAGTATTTGCTTGATGACTCAAATGTAACACAGTGGTTATGACCAAAAAACCAAATACAATTTGTTTTAAATTTCTTTGGCCGGACTTTATCATTACCTGAAAAAAATTGGTTTATTAAAATGTAAATAAAAAAGTTAATTACACACACTTGAACAATTAAGTCTTCTAAGACTCATTCATTATTTATTAAAAGCAAGCCTGTAACAATTTATGAAAACTTTTCCAGTTTTGTCTAATCTATACAGACGCTCCTTCTAATCAGAAGATTAATGCGTCCACAGACCCTGGCAAGTGACGCAGCGTTCACAGGTCACGGCTGTGAGGGCTCCTAGCTATCCCCATCAGCTTGATTCCTTACTAGTGTCAGGCTAGTTGCTGGGTAGACTCAGAGTGACCATTTGCCCTGAGAACAAATCTTTGCTTTCACAGAGAGCGCATATGACACTCTACCGCCGTCGCTCATAATTTCCTTGAAAATTGGAAAATTGTTTAATTTATAAATATTTTCAACTATTTGGATTACGAAGGAAAAAAATTAACAAGGGAAAAAAGCAACGAAGTTGGTTTGAAAGTGTAATTTGATATACCTTTCTTGTATCTTGCAAAGACCGCTAGAGGAATGAATGTCCTCGCTCAGTCATTAGAACTAAGACTCCCCACCCCAAACCTGCCACCTTAAACAAACATGACATTTCAGTAATGCAGTACATGTAATTGAAACTTACCACTTGCCCACATATAGCTATACAAATCAATAGTCCAAAATAAGCCGATCCAATAATTAGCTTCAAGTCTGGTAGATTCGTTCAATTGTTTCTGTGAATTTAACACAAGAAAACTTTTAACGCATTTCAAAATACTATTTCAGTAAATTTACTGTTTTTACCGGGGTAATTTTAAAAACATTATATGTAAGAAATATAACGAGAACTAGACTACACCCATAGGGCACAACTACCCTCGATCTCCTGATTGAAAGATGTGTTAACTTAATGTTTAATGTTATTTTTATGTATGGATGTCCGCCATTGACAGCTGATTTGGTGGATTTAAGCTTTTTGTCACTGGCGACTTAAGACTTGCTTGCTGGTTTGGAAGGTGTTATTATTGTTGACGAAGATTCATGCCATAAACTTTCGTTAGTGTCAGCCATCTTTAATGCTGTTATATTCGTTATTCGTGCAGGTTAGGTTAAGGACCCAAGCGGTATCCCGCCTCGGGAACGCAAAATGCGATCTGCGAAGTTGCACGCACGCCATCGGCTTCTGTCCACGATTCTTGATTGCCAAGTGTAAGCACTTGACCTGATCTCGTGTATAGTCTTAAAGAACTGTTTCTTGAGACGTTTCCCAAAGTCTTACTGCCATGTGATGAGGAAAAGTAGATACAGACATTTTCACAAGGCCACTATTGAAGCTTGGTCTCTTAACACACATTACCATAGTGTCACCTTGATTAATCTGATGACATGATTTCAGTTCAGGAGACCTCTTACGGCGGGGAGGGGATGATGTGCGCAGATCTCGCTGGATGTAACTGCCGACTGTGACAGATATACCCCCACTTTTAGAAATTTGTATATATTGTTTTTAGGGCTGTTATCGATTAAATTAAATTTAATCGTTAACTTTAGAAAAATTACCGATTAATTAATCGATAATTTTGTTAAGCTAAAAATAAAGATGTATGACGTCATTAAACTGAAAATTTCAAGGGAAGTAATAAAAACACGCAATTGGTATGTACATTCAGTTATTTTTAAAACAGTTAGCACTGAAAACAAGTTAAATAACGTATTAAAGTTGAGGCACTTGAATGAAAATTTCAAATTAATTTTATAAATATAAAAGTAATACAGCTGTATAGAAATTGTTTTATGATTATGATTAGTAAAAACTTAAAGATCATCTTTTTATCCCAAGTGGTTCGAAAGCTATGATTTCTTTTTCTAAGACCTCATAATCTCTTTTTTCACTATTTCGTTTTCCTTCATATTTAGTGCCCTATTATTGCATTTCTTTAAATGCCCATAACCTACGTTTTTAATTTAATTAAATTTAAAACACGTACTATTAGTAGTGGATATATTTAAAAATAAGTAGTTCAATAAAATGTCAATGAATTTAAATTTTGTTATTGTTAAATAGTTAAAAACAATGTGTTTTTTTTATATCATTGTCCTTATAAAAAAGGTTATTTTAAAGTATACTCTTTCTGAATTCCCTTAACCTAGAAGTTTGTACGTAAAAAAATAATAATAAAATAAAAACTATTATTAATTATTTATTAATAAATCGAATTTTTTTAAAAAAAGAAAAAAATAACATTTTTCTATTTTTAATCACTATTTTATCGATTAAAATAATTTTAATCGATAAAATAAGTTACCGATTAATCGAGAAATTAATCGGTAATTTCCGCAGCCCTAATTGTTTTGTATGTAGCTATGTGTAGGAAGATTGAGAACATACTGTCTTTACTCAGGTTGTTTGAAATGTCTGTAAAGCGCGGTGAGCGCATTCATATACTGGGGTACTGCGCTATTTAAGTTTACAAAATAAATAAAACATAAAATAATCGTTGATCTTAAAATTATACAAGAAGGAAAAAGGGGAAGGTACTTTCCAAACATCTTCTATGACAATTCTTTACAGTTACTGAGTAAAGTATTTACTGGCAAATGTATTCAAATTTTATAGATGAAGATGTTAAATATAATGTAAATGCTTTCAATAGTTAAGCAAATAGAAAATGAACCTCCAAGAATCTCCCAAGGTCATGGCTTTTCTTCTCTTTCAAATAAATGTTTTGCAAAGTAAAGAACAGTTAAGGCAACAATGTCGGACGCGTAGATTAATTGAAATACAGGAAATGGCTCTTTTGTTAACAAAGTTATTGTTCATGATTGACTCATCAAATAATAATATATTTATTAAAGTGTGTTGAAAAAATAAAATATCTGTATAGGAAGCATCGTACCTCTATTAAGATTTCAAAATTCTCATCAACGTCTGTCAAAACTCCTTTATTTCTTTTGCACAAATTGTAAGCACTGTCATAGGATTGTTTCTCATTGCTAAACAAGTAACATTTGTTTTGAAAACTGATTACCGAATACGTCTCTAATGTTTTACCATTTTCTTTTACGTTACAGGTAAAACCGTCAGTTGGGGACAGAAAACTCCAGAAAATGGGGAACAGAAGCAGCAGCATTTCAACTTGTGTCCTAAAGTAAATCTTAGACAGCAATTTGTTTATTTATTAGTTTTTTGGTGTTTAAAAAAAAAATTAAATTAAAGAATAATCTCTCATTAAAATTAATTGTATTCAAAATTTAAAAAAAAAAAAACATATGCAGCAAAACTAAAAGTCTTGCTATACAGTTATCGAGTTATTTATGTTTAAATATTTATGTAATTTTAATAATTATAATCAAATTTTAAATTTATTAAAATTCACGATGATCAATGTCATTTATTATTATTATTATTTTTTAAAGATTCAATCGTTGATTATCCGACATACTCTACCACTGTCAAATTTTTAAAAAATGCTGCCCGGGTACCCGTCCAAATTTCGAACGGGTACCCGGGTTACCCGTTCAAAACATCGCATAATTTTCACCATCATACAGCTATACTATGCAACCTAGCCATCTTCCATGCACCTTATTTCTCAGTAACCACACGGCCGACGTCTAAAAGTCACGTCACTGATTTTGGTTGATTTATACCCCCCATCCCCGCCATTGTCACAAAAACTTAGAACCCCTTTAAAAAAATTTGCAGCCGCGCACCCCGCCCCCATAATAGCTGTACCTCCTTTTTGAAAATGAGCATTTTTGAAATAACTTTATTGTCACTTAAGTTTGTATTTGATGTAAAGTTAAACTCTATTAAATCGATACACGTGTAAATTCATGTAAATCGTCAATAAATAAATTGTAAGCATTCGAGTTTTTAAGTGGAACTTTCATTTTAAGTTGCACGTTTTGATGTGATGTCACATTTCTAAAACACACACCTCCTTCGTCACAAATGTATCATCGCCTTCTCCGTAGGTGCTAAACGTCATTTTATTTTATTAGACTGTTAGTAGCTAATTTATTGACTTTTAAAAAAATTACAAATTTTGGTGTATTATTTTATTTTTAAAAATTGAGGCACTCGTGGGAACGAACACGCGCAAAACGCAATCGAATGGGGGGGGGGGGGGGGGGGGGGGGGGGAAAAAAANGGGGGGGGTAGAGGGGGGAAATAAACAACATCTACAATCGGAAATCCTATGTCGGCGTATTTCAAAGTAACTTTACTGTGTTAAAGCAGGGATGTTTTTATTAACAATACCAAACACGGCCTCATTCATCTCTATGCAGTCCCGCCCCACGGCCGACGACTTACCCATTTGAAATTGTTAGTAACTGATTAATTTATTAACCTTAAATACTGACAACCTTGTACATCAGTTTTTCTAAGTCAACACGTGTTAATTCCCACAAGAAGCACAAGCGAATGCAAGGGGTGTGGGTTATATGAATGAAGGGAGGTGGGGGGGGGGGTAGATAAACAACATTAGCTAGTATCAATCGGCGTATTTCAAAGCGAGTTACTGTCCCAGAAGGGATTTTTTTTTTTACTAACAAACGCCGCTTTTATCTCTAACATCATTATTTTTGGCTGAGGACTTTTATTTTCCTTGTCTAGATATATGATTCTTTTAAAGCGCCAAAACCTTTTTGTGTTAGCGATTTGTGTTTCACGTTGAGAGAAAAAGATGTATCAAAGTACATTTCCCGTTGACAGATATTTCTTCTTAGATATAATTTACTGCATTTATTTCAAACATTTTCATTTGAAAAATTTTTAAAAAATAAAAAAAAAAAAAAAAGTGGAATGGGAAGTTTGGCCTCCGTTAATATAGAAATTAAAGTTACATTTTCACGGGTACCCGGACGGAATTTTACTACCCGGGTAATCTGATGGCAACGGGTACCCGTTGACAGGCCTACCACTGAATAACAAGTTTTCGTTTATTATCTACAGATGCAATAAACTTGATGGAATGTAATACATGAATAATAATTTAATGTTAGGAAATGAAATTGTTGGATTACATACGTGAATAAAAAGACGTAACACCTCAAACTGCTAAATAATTATATGTAATTACACGCTACTTTGGTGTTAAGTGTATAATTTTTTCCCGTGTCAACGGGATCATTCTCGTGTCAATTGGAACTTTCTAGTGTCAAAAGGATCGTTTTTGTATCCGTGGGATCGTTATAGTGTCAATGACATTGTGCTCGTTGTCTGTGGGAGCGTCCTAGCGTCAATGGGCTCGTCTAGAGTCAATGCGATTGTCAAAGGAATCGTCTAGCGTCAAAGTTATTGTCAGAGTTTTAATGAGATCGCCTTAGAGTCAATGGGATCGTCCTAGATCAGGGGCGGGAAACGTTTTGTCTGAGAGAGACATAACACCACATAGTTTGAAAAGTATTGTTTTAGAGCCATACATTATATTTAAAACTAAAAATTCAAGTAAATGTGTATACTAACAATAAAGTATAATAATTATATCTATAAATTCTTTTTTACCAACATTGTAACACGCTGTCCTGACTGTGTTGCGATGTTCGCACACGCACCGCGCAGCATTATGTGCGCCACAACGAAATGCACCATAATAAAAAGAGGAAGGAAGTGACGGAGGAGAGCGACAGTTAACGTGGTGATTAACAAGAAGAGTTGGCGTGTGTTTGACCTATTGTTTATTAAAAATGCTATAGTCCTACAATACTAAGTTTGTTTAATATGTACCTACATTTCATTAAAGCCACAACTCGGCTACATTTTTATTTTCTTATCTTTCAATAAAAAGGCTGCGCTTGCTTATTAAATTTTCCTTGTTAGAAACTAATTAGCAACTAAGAATTGTCCGTTTCTAGCCAAGTATCTCCTGGGTCATTTGCCCCTTGCCTGCCTCGTAACGCCGCTGACTAAGGTAACAATAATCGAGTTTATATTTTTCAAACTGGTACTTGATTCGAGACAGCACTTAAAACTTGTCTTTAACACACACTTATACGCACGTGTAAGCGCACGCGTAAGCACACGCACAGACACACACACCATCATCGACATCCTCTTATCTCGAGAGAAGATGGTGCATATCCGTTGGGTTAGGTTGCACATTCTCGTGTGGCTGAGGAGTACTATCCTTGAGTGACAGTCTTAATCAAATCTTTTACACACAAGTTCTGTGTTTCCATTGTTTTGCCTTTCTCCTAGCTCTTCTATCTGTAGGCTCGACCATACTGCGCTCCTCGGCTACTTTTACGCCCTCTTTAACAACTGTTTGCAACATGGATCAGTCTTCTGCTTCACAATTCATTTCATTTGTGTTTATTCTGTTTGCTTTCACGTCTCTCTGGAAAACATCTTTGAATTGGACACGTGGTTCTTGGGGATGCGACACTGGCTCATTCTTTTTTTTTTTTTTTTACCTGTTCTAGCCATCTTAGGCGTATTATAGTAAGAATAGAGAACATGCTTTGGGTATTGGCACGCATCAAGACCTAACTTTTTGGCACTTTTTCTTGTCATTTAAGCCCATGGATGCGATGAAACATTTTAAGTGGAAGCTGTTCAGCTTGCGGTCATGGGGTGTATAATAAGTTGTCTATGTGTCACTCTCGTATAGCAGCGTACTGTTGACGCTGGCATGACAGACACGCCGTTTTTGGTTCTCTCTGTTTTGCCAAACCCGTTTATTTAGTTTCGCCATTTTTGCAGCCTGCTTGCCCATTCTGCCGTTTATTTCGTCCTTGATGGACAGTGAAATTGAGACCTAGTACCCCTAATAGGTGAAGCTGTCCACAAACTCCAAGTTTTTATTGTCAATATTGATGGTATGAGGAGAACGTGTATCTTGCGCCATGATGTTTGTATTTTTCAAGCTGATTTGCAGACCGAATTCTTTGCTGGCTTTGGAGAAGCACGACACGAGTGTTGCAAAACAGTTTCTGTGTGTGCTATCAGTGCCACATCATCTGCAAAAAGTAGCTCGCAAATTAGGATATCCAATGTTGTGTTGGTTTGCTCGGAGGCATTCCGTGTAGTAAAGTCCCCTCATTAGCTCTTATGTGGAACGAGATTCCATTACTGCCACTTTTTTCCTTCGTGTGTTTTTCATATATATATATATANGTGCGTATACGTGTGTGTGTGTGTGTGTTTATGAGGTTACTCATTTTTTATGAGTAGAAATACATGTGACCATTCTCAATCATAAATTTAAAAAAAAAAAATTTAAAAATAACAATAATTTATTGAAATTTCTTTCTTTTAATAAATATTTTTTTTAATAAAGAGAATAATTAATTTAAAAAAGAAAATAATAATAAACGAATCTTATCAAATTACATTCATTTTAAGTTTTTTCCCAAATGAAGGAAATTAACAATAAAAATAAATCATTTTTGAATTATCATTAGGACATACACATTTAAATAAATCAGTGTAATTAATTGACTGTCAATTTTTTTATTTTAATAATTTAATAAAATTTACGTTAAAGTAAAAAAAAGTATAATAATAAAAAAAATCGTAATTTTTGTTTCCTCTCTATTAAATATCAAAGAAAAGTATTTTTTACAAGAAGAAAGCACATTTATTTTTACTGAATTCTATGACTATATCCTAAATTATCAGGGGAATGTGTTCTAAAACTAATTTGATTAATATTTAATCATGTAGAATTAAGGAACTACGGGAGATGGCTGCAATAATCAAAATGTAATCCATTGATATATAAATGTACTAAATATTCATAAAAAAAACAATTTAAAGTAAGTTATTTAATCCTTCGCGAATTTTTATCATGATACAGCCATACTAAGTAAACTTTTAAATAAAAATACTATCATTTAAAGGGGACAAGCTTTCTGCCATCTCTGGTTTGTGCGTGTCTTTCAGATGTAATTTTTTCTGGTTTTGTTGTGCACCGGAATGCAGGGCGTTTTTTGTAGTTATATTGAATGTATTAATTAGTTACGTTGCAGAGTCGTCACTAGGGTTGGAGTCACCCGGGGCGGTAGCTCCTGGTGTCACCCCGTCATGATTTAACCCATAGAACTCCTCCGAGTTTTTCAGTGCTAAATAACGGGAATATATAGAATTTTACTGCCTGGTGTCACCCCCCTGATGGTGTCACCCGGGGCGGCCCGTCCCCACCGCACCCCCTAGTGACGCCACTGTTACGTTGATCTTTTTATGTATGTGGTATTTTAAATGTTGCTGTAGTGACACTAATTGTCATATCTTTTGTCGTTGACGAGTTTGTCGATTTGGTTGATATTTCAAACTTTGCCGCAGTGTAAAGGTTAAAGATGCCCGAGTCTGAAAAACGTCATTCACAAAAATAATTTCAATAATAAGAAAAAATTTAAAGCCCCTTATATAATTCACATGTCAATTTATGGTTATAGCCATAAAAGTGTGCGTATCATTTAAGAGAAAAAAAAATCAGATAGTTTGGAATCGTAAAAATTTTTTAGAGGAAGCAATTAAAGAATTATAATTTATATTAGAAAATAATGTGCTTTCATGAACTTATTTTTAATATTGAATCAATATTATTTAAATAACATGTGATATTTTTAACATAGCATTTATTAAGTGTCAAATTAATTTATTTTTTACACAATCACTTTAAGTAAAGGACGAATAATTGTTATAATAATAAATAGAAATGCGCCTTATTTTTAAATCCTTTATATTAACTTGTGGTGTCTGAGCCCGTGCGACCAACAGTGCGACCTTGCAGATAAAACTTTGGATCAACTTTTAACCCACTCTCTCGTAAGTAAGCTAGCTGAAATTTTGCAGGCAGACTCATGCCAATAACAAAAGTAATGTATCAAAATTTCATATCGTTCGAATTGACAGTAATTGAATTATTGAATTTTTAGTTTATTTTATTTATCTCTTTATATCATGTTAATTTTTTGAGATAGAGTGTTGTGGTGCGTAATATGTTCAACAACCTTTCATGTCACGCAATAAGGTGCGCATTACATTGACATTAGTTTTTAAAAATATATTCACGATCGCTGCGCATTATATTAAACACTTTTTTATGAGACATAACTCGAATTGCGTATTTTCGGATTGTTTTTCCCTGCATATTAGATCTATATAGTTATATCTCGTGTATAAAGAATTATAATGAAAAACTTTGTTTTGTACGGTTTTTCTGTATTAGCATATCTTCTTTGAACAAGTATCTATATAGAAAAGGGGTGGGCAAACTTTTTAGACGGAAGAGCCAAATCTTACAATTTACAAAATTTCCCTTTTTTTTAAGAGCCACTAAAAAATTAAAATTGAATACCCATTATCTACTTGCGTGACATTTCCTGCAAATATAGATATTATAATATGTTTGTAATACATAATTAAAATAACATTTTAGTTAAGATCACAAAAACGAGATGCCTAATTGCATACGAGAGTATTTAAATAAAAAGAGGCATTTGAAGTAAATTAAACATAAACAACTTAACGCTTTGCCTAAGATTTATTCTGGATGAAACACACAAATGCTGGACCATTTAATTGAAAGGAACTACCATTTTAATTAAATTGTTATTTTAATTATTTATAAGTTTAAAACTATATGATGTTCAAAGATATGTTTTTGATATAACGTGAACGCAATGATAAATATCCCGAACCTTTTCTCCTCCAGAATATTATGCCGGCTATCAGCAGTTCTACAAACACAAAAGCAGATCCTGCAGCTGAGATGATGTAAATATTCTGTTCAATCTGTCAACAACGGATTTTTAGCTTCTGAAATTAAATATATTTAAAGTCAGAATTCGATATGCCATCAATTTAATACACTCATAAATGTGAGATTCTAAGATTCTACAATGTATAACCATTTACTGATTTGTAAGAGAAACCGAAAACAACAACAACATTAACAACAACAACAACAACAAAAAACAACAAAAAAAACAAACAAACAAACAGACAGACAAACAAACAAACAAACAAACAAACAAACAAACAATATGCACCATTGACATTTGTATTATTTAAAGCAAATTTTATTAAGATTTCAGAAATTGTATTTTGGTTTATTATGGAGTACTTTGCTAAGTTTTTAAAAATTATTTTTTAAAATGAGTTTGTTTCCGCTGACATTTGTAAATATTAAAAATTTTAGATATTATACATGCTATACCTACATGATCTTCCAAATATAGTTATGGCTGATGGAAAATAATAAGATTCTATTTTAAGTAGGACTGCGGAAATTAAAGATTATTTCTCGAAAAATCGTTAAAAATTTTTAACGATTACATTACATTTTTAACGATTAATTGACCCATCACTTACAAATTATTAGAAGTAAAAATAGAAATTAAAATATATATACATATATATCAATAGCGGCCAGATAAATAATATATTTTCTGAAAATGACACGAATATTTCGGTTTTCAAATTTGACTGACGTGAAACTTCAAAATGTTGATAAAGTTTGCCTTCCATGCTTGTAACCAGGGGCAGATTAAGACAGCACGTGGCCCCGGGCTGCAATCAAACGGGGGCTCTATCCCGACAGCGTCCCTAAAAATAAAATGATTGTTAACAGCTAATAAATGACTTTAGCTAATTATTAATAATGCAAAAAAAAATAATAATAATAATAAACGAACACGAAGAAATAACTGTTTGAAGTGTTAGCGGTATGTTACAATTGAGTGTGAAAAGAAAAAAAATTAATTTCCACTGCTGGGAATCGAACCCGACACTAGTTGCATTACGCGCCTGTGCTTGTCTAAAAATTGTAAAAATATAAACTATATTTTATACTATGTTCTTAAAGTGAGCCAATTAAATCAAGTTTTTTTCGATTATTAAGACTGAATGGCGATCAGTTTTGTAGATAATATTTATACATTTAATTAATTTATTATATTTTCAAGGGTTCGTGCAAACATTTGTAAACTTTTATTATAAAATATAAAAAGTTTGGGGGCCCCAAAACCGTCGGGGGCCCCTGGCGTTAGCCCGCTCAGCCCACAACCCTTAATCCGCCATAGGTTGTAACACTTGGCCTACTTATCAAAGCAAATGAAAAGCGTATTTAGCTAATAGAAATAATGGAGTCTGACTCACTCTGCTGGTGTATTACTGCGTTACAAAATGAAGATGAAAGTTCCTGACACATTTCGGGCGGCTCACATTTAGAGGGCGGCATTTGTGGGCAGTTAAAAGTACAGCCATTTCCCAAAACCGCCCTTTAATTTTTTGAAAAGGTAAAATAATGGTGAAACAAAAATGTTCATAATTTCGAGTCTTTATTAACCAGTCGCACAACATATGTTTGTTTACATATTAGTTGTTATAACTAACGGAAACTCTTTGAAAAAATTAAGTTCACTCAAAAAAGGTATCAATTTGTTTGGAAAACCAATCGGTTTACGTAATATTTATATGAAAACTACACACAAAAACATATCACCGCTAGGCCGAAAAACATGTGCTATTAATATCACCACGGCAGTTTTTGCGTGGAATTTCCACATGTGCTGAATGATTCACGGATAAGTACCTATATGACATGGTGGTTCAAACTTGTAAACTTGTGTTTTATTTGCAAGTCGTAATTTATGTTACTGTTTCAGTTTTCATAATAGTATTGTAAGGAGAGTTAATTATTAAATTTATTTCGTTTTATTGCACTAAAGTACCATAAATTAAAATACGGTTATTTATTAAACTGTTACGCTTATCCAATTAAAGAAATGTGCAAATATTTTGAAATATGACCAGTATATGAAAATATTGAAATTGATCCTTTAATTAACACCGTAATAGGCATAAATAATTAAAATTGACATCCGAAGAAGTAACTAGTTAAACGAGATCATATGCTGAAATTCTACTTGATTCTATGCAAACTTTTTTCTTTTGTATGTTTTATGTTATAATCTCAATTTAGTTAGTTGTTGTTGTTTTTTTTTAAATTAATGCAAACTCATTTCATGGAACAAAGTGATATGCTAATACAAAACGCTGTTATATCAGCCAAAACAACTCTTGGAAGAAATATGAGTGCTGAAAATTTAGTAGACGTTGTTATTTCTTATAGAACAAAAATTGCAACGGGAATTGTTTTTATCAATGGATAGAATTTAAAAGAAAATAAAAGATCGCTTTTATATGGTGCAGATCCTTGTTAGAAAATATTTGCATACTAGATCGTGCCAGGCGCCGTGGCGCCTGCGGCGCCCCCTTTTTTTGGGCGCCTACGGCGCCAACCTTTTTTTTAAAGACCAACTAACTTGTCCTTTTTTGATAAATACGAATTATTAAACTTTCTGAAATGTACGCAAAGTATTTATTTAATAATAATAATAGGGGTTGTATTTTGCGTACCGATGCACACAAAACAATGACGTCATCATATTAAATATTTTTACAGCGCTCATCAACACACGATTTTTCAACTAAACTAACTGCTGTAGACTGTCGTACATCGCTCCTCAGCGTTTCAACTAAACTAACTGCTGTAGACTGTCGTACATCGCTCCTCAGCGTTACGTTACAAACATACAGAACCACACCACTGGGTGTTTATATATTTGCATATAATACCATATAATCTAATACCATGTAATGTGCGAAATAAAGAATTTGCACATCAAATAAATTACTGTTTTGACATTGATGAAGAAAATGTCAATATTGAAAGAAAAAGGATCCCTGTTTTTTACAGCTGTACCTACACTACTAGAAGAGGTATTAAGTTAGAAGAACGAAGGGAAATACCCTTTTATTTTCTATTAATTTTCTATTAATTTTTAGTCAATAGTATAGATTGGAAAATTATGTACCTAACAGAAAAGTTGTAATTTTGTAATTTTGCTAAAAATTTTATCAACAATTGCTATCAGTGTTGCTAGTTATGAAAGAAGCTTCTCCAAACTGAAGTTGATAAAAAAATTATCTTCGTTCCACAATGAGTGATTTAAAACCATAAAATCTAGCAATGTTGACTATAGAACAAGATATTACAAATAATTTGAAATTTTGATAGCATAATACACGATATTTCTACTATGAAAGTTAGTAAACTAAATGTATAAATATGTTTACATACTAATGCATACAATTTTTTTTTTTTTTAATAATTTTTTTTTTATAAATGCAAAATAAAAGCATACTAATTGGTAATTTTTAAAAAAAATATTTTTAAAATTTATTATTTTTTTTTATATGTGTTGCCTCGTGAGGGGTGGGTGGTGGGGGTTGGGCCTGTGACCTCAGTGACTTTCTTGTTGCCTTTAAAAAAGTAACTTGTATTTTTATAAGTGTATATTTATAGGTATATCATTTTGTGCGGCCTCTTTTAATACGGTTTACATAAATATGGCATGCAATGGTAAAAATTTTCCCACCTTTACTTCGCTTCAATTACAATTATTTATTCTTCTTTATTAATTTATAAAAATCCATCACATGATTGACTTAAGGGGTCAGCCATAAATGACTTCACGATAATTTTACCCCCTACCTCTCTCCACACGTCGTCATAATAACTTACACCCGTTTTTCCATGACATCTCAAAGCTTTGGCCACCCCCACTCCCCAATAAACAATATTTTCTATTTGAAAATGAGCATATTTCAAATCAATCTTTTGTCATTTGAGTATGTCTTAAGTGAAAGGCTGCACTATAATACACGCGTGAAGCCATGTAAAACGTCATTAAATAAAATGTAAGTAATAAAATATTTAAGAGGAACTTTTATTTAAAGTTGCGCGTTTTTGATGTAACATCAATTTTATTAAACATTCCCCCTCGTCACAAATGGGGTAATCCCCCACCCAGGCGTGTGACGTCATTTATGGATGGCCTTAAAAAAGGGTGGCAAATAGGAGACCGCCCGGGCGGCAAAAGGAGACCGCCCCAGGCGGAAAAAGGTCTAGATACGCCACTGGTTACAGGTAAAACTGTCGGTTGGTGAGAGAACACTCCAGAAAATGTAGATCAGAATGCGTAACATTTTAACCGTGTTCTGTGTACTAAAGTGAATATTTGAAAAGCAATTGCTATTGTTAAACAAAATTTTAGTGTAATCAAGCATTCGAATAAATGAGATTCAAATTATAGAAAGAAAAAAAAACAACAAGATTTCACAGTCATAAAATCGTCTTACTAATTAGATATGAAGTTTATGGGTGTTACTACGTTTATTTTTAGAATTGCCAATTAATTGAAAACTAATTACAATTTACGACGACCAATGTCTTTCATTTAGTTTTGAAGTAAATATCGATTTATTATTTTTTTTTTATTGTTGTTGACCAAGCATATTGATCATGCAACATGCACTACCTATGAATAACAAGTTATCATTTACGCACAAATGGCGAACTTTGTTTATAAAACATAAATAATTAAATTTAAATCTTATGTTTTTACAAATGAATAAAATTTACGTCATACCTCAATAACCGCTCAAAAATTATATGAAAGTGGTTTTCAGTGGTGACCTTAGCATTTTTAGCGCATTTTCGAGATGTCGAAATCGCTATTGCATCTGTTTTGTCCGTCCGTCCGTCTGTCATCACCCTTGATCTCAGCATCCATAAGTCCTAGACCCATGATGTATATATGTTTTTTGTATGCCCTGACCTGCCATTTGTGCATCAACACTCAGTTACTCGATCCGTTAAAAAACCCCGTTAAAACTACCAAAAAATATTTCGAATCGAGAGGTAACACTAGCGCAGGGAACGGCCGCCATTGCCGGAAGTCGAATGCACGATGCTTCCAGCATTGAAGAGTGGTGCGAAAGGGTGCAAAAGAATTAGTTGCTTTTTTTTTAGTTGACGTCATTAGAATATGTGTAAAAGTTTAGAGAGTTTACGTCATCATTTGTGGTGACTTGTAGTTGGATTAAAGAGAAAATATTTTTTTTAAAATGTAAAGAAATGACTTTTAAATAAAAAAAAAGTCAGGTATATTCATTACACAAGAAAATTCATAAAAATATGTCTAAAATCTAAACACAATTACTGATAACTACATAATTCTGATATCTAACATAAGTACTGATACATAATACGAAAATGCGCTAACACGTCCTGAATTCCAATAGGTACCAGGCTTAACATGATTTTTTGTATCTACATCGTGGTCTCAAATATTCTATAAACACGGATGTAAATAACTTAATTGCTTTGCCGGGTCTTTGGTATATCTGTAAAAGTACAATATAATGTTTTGAGAGATGTTAGATGCTGCAGATAGTGATGACGAGTGCACATGCTTAACTACTTACTCACTATTTGTGTGTATGTTTACAACGCATCCTGGTGTTACAGGGATCTTTCTTGTGTCAATGAGATCGTCGTAGTGTCAATAGGATGGTTGACGTGTCAACGTGACTTTCCTAATGTTAATAGGAACGTCTTATTGTTAATGGGATCAATCTAAAGACAATTTGATCGTCCTCGTTGTCAATAGAATCGCCCTAGAAACACAGAGCATCATATTGTCACAGTGATCTCACTAACATTTATGGATCCTCCTAGCTTAAATGTGATAGTCCCAACTTCAAAAGGACCATCCTAGCATCATCGGGGTGGTCCTAACGTGATTAGGATTGTCTCGGCGTCAATCCTAGCGACGAAGGGAACCCAGTCACATTTATCATTTATTTCTCGATTTTAATTATAACCAAATATGTATTTGGTTTATATCCATTTTGGTGACACACTAAATTTAAGTTTATGTTAGTTTATTACTTTTTTGTTTTTCGCTCAAAACAGCGGTTCCCAAACGGATTTGTAATACCCCCCACCCCTTTACCAGAAAAAATATTACCCAGAGCCCTTGAAAATGATTTTTAAAATTTTATTTCAATATATCAGAAAGATATAGTATCTATGTATTAATATTTCTATATTTTTTGTAAAATACAGTAAAGACAGGTTTACATTAGAAACTTTGAAGTTTGGTATTATGAACGAAGCGTGGCGGCATAAGGGAATAAGGGGTCTAGGCGGTGGCTGCCTAGTTTGTCGATGCCTAAGGCTAGCCCTGATTTACGCAGATGTGAAAGGTAAATCTAAAAACTAAAAAAAATTACAAACTTGAAATCCTCTTAATGATAAAGATATGTGTAGTGTAATTTCATCATCTTCAGATCTACTTTTGCCTGCAGTAGTCTTAAAGATAACAGATGTAATAATGATATAAAACTAAAATGCTACCCCTTTTTGGTGAGATGCTCTACTAAATATGCATCCTCTGTATGGGAGTAATCCACCAAAGAAAACATTAATAAACTAGAATTTTAAAAAAAAAAAAACAGCTGCCAGATACATAAGTCGAGAATATTCAAAACTGACAAGAATAACCCCATTAGTTAAACCGTTAAATCTTGAAACAATAGAGAATAGAAGAACCAAGAGTGAAATTAGTAGCAATACATAAGGAAATTAATTATAATTTGGAAATACAACATAAAGATAAATAAATACAACCCTCAAATAAACATAAGGATAGAGCACTTTTATTATACCGTATGCATTTATAAATTCTCTTTCTACCCATTCTTTATAAACATTTAAAACTCTAATAAGAATGCAGTAT
Source organism: Radix auricularia (assembly GCA_002072015.1). Taxonomy (NCBI): domain Eukaryota; kingdom Metazoa; phylum Mollusca; class Gastropoda; family Lymnaeidae; genus Radix; species Radix auricularia. Next base: position 848,221 of record MUZC01000244.1, read on the forward strand.
TAGGCACAAACCATGAATAAGCAAAGGATGCAATAATCTTCTGTATAGAAGGAGCGTCTGTAGCAGATAAGATAAGATAAAAGAAAATAAAATCAGATCAATGCGATTAACTATTTTTGAACACTCGGTTGTTTTTTGTTTTTGTTTTTTTTTAATTTATTATTTTTTAAAAAAAATTAGATCATTGATTTTTACATTAATTTTTAACAAATAAATTGGTTTTCACACTGAATCAACATTCCAATAAAAATTTATAAATGAAATGCTATGAATATTTTTTGCATTGCAGACCGTTTTTAAGAACAATACGTAGAGATCTCATTTGGCTGCCATAATTGTTGGTAACAGCCGCTTTTGAATTTAATTTTAAATCAAGCATTTGTAATTATTACTTTCAGTAGTTGTTCTTGTTAATGCGGCTATTCTTCTGTTTTTGTCAGTTATGTATATTATCAAAATTTTATCAAATAGTCAATTAAAATCTGAATGGAGAACATAAAAGTGCTCACAATAATAAAGTACGTCCTCATCTGTTTTTGATGCTCCTGCTAAGTTTTGGAACTGGCTGAATTTCCTCCTTTACCTAAATGTTGTTCATTAAAAAGAATTTAATTTTTAAAAAAACCAACACATTATGTCATCATTATTTTCAGCCCATCACCTAGTAGCTCAAGATTACTTTCATCAAATTTGTATAGAATTTTGGGGAACAACTCTTACAGCTTTCTATTTAAATATTGAATTAAATTGGACCGTAAAGCATCATTTTTATCGTTTCAGAACTTCAGCGCTGAGTTCAACTTCATACAAACCTATCTAAAAAGCTATCCTTTGACAATAAAAGAACTTCAGCATGAAGCAGTAAACAATTAAATTCTAGATTGTCTTCAACACAAAACTGTTGTAAAGATATGCCATTCAATGATTTGCCTCTGATTGTGTAGATAGCTTAAATTGTACTGAATTATTGAAGCGCGCACTTACATTTTTGGCAACTAGCTGTTGATCGTGGATGGTCACAGAGATGTGTTTAAATAGCCACACAATGAATCTTTGGGAAAGTATAATTGGAGTGGGCTAATGGAGCTCTTAGTATGTTAAGTATTATATACAATGATATAACTAGAAATATAAATAACTACCAAAACACAACATTATCAGGTCCAGACAATTATCTACTGGCGTGAGTGGGTTAAAGAGACTGAGTAGGCTAAGCTCTGTTAGTTTTCGAGGAAATCTATGACGCTGAAACCTAAGCTTGAACTACATCCCCATTTGATAAAGTTATTGTCCGGGGTTGAATCTCATGAGGTGCAGGTACGGCGCCCTCTATGAGTCATCGGTGTGTGATGACTCAGCGGGTCTCAGCAGTCTTCAACATCTTGAGCCGTTTCGTCAATTCTTCTTTTGATAATATCATATGCTGGCTTGTGTAGCACAGTACGTAATACTTTCACTTATAACTTATTTATTTAGTTCTTCCTGAATGGTATGCGGTTTTAACAATTTGACAATCGCTAAAAAAATATAGCAAGGAGCAAGCACGCCATCGACATCTTAGGCTTTATGAGCGGAATACATTAATCATTTTTAGCGCATTTTCGAGATGTCGAAATCGCTATTGCACCCGTTTTGTCCGTCCGTCCGTCCGTCCGTCTGTCATCACCCTTGATCACAGAATCCATAAGTCCTAGACCCATGATGTATATATGTTTTTTGTATGTCCTGACCTGCCATTTGTGCATCAACACTCAGTTACTCGATCCGTTTAAAAAGCCCGTTAAAACTACCAAAAAATATTTCGAATCGAGAGGTAACACTAGCGCAGGGAACGGCCGCCATTGCCGGAAGTCGAATGCACAATTCTTCAAGCATTGAAGAGTGGTGCGAAAGGGTGCAAAATAATTAGTTGTTTTTTTTTTAGTTGACGTCATTAGAATATGTGTAAAATATTAAGAGAGTTTTACGTCATCATTTGTGGTGACTTGTAGTTGGATTAAAGAGAAAATAATTTTTTTTTAAAAATGTAAAGAAATGATTTTTAAATAAAAAAAATGTCAGGTATATTCATTACACAAGAAAATTCATAAAAATATGTCTAAAATCTAAACACAATTACTGATAACTACATAATTCTGATATCTAACATAAGTACTGATACATAATACGAAAATGCGCTAACACGTCCTGAATTCCAATAGGTACCAGGCTTAACATGATTTTTTCTTTATTCACTCTTCTTTCTTTTGTGCTTTCACCATGACATTCCCTTACAAAATACACCCGTGGCTATAACTGCCCCCCTGGTTAGCTGTAGCTCCCACCAGGTGGCTGTATGGCCTAATTTGGCTTTGGGAACCACTTTTTTAGGGCGTAGATAAACAAAAATTAGAAAATTTGATTAAGGTGTAACGAAGATTCATATTTTATTCCAAACGCAGCCTTTCGTTTTTAACTGCCAATGGGAAACAAATTAAAAACTCTGCTTGTATAGGGCAAGTTCGTTTAGTGAGCTTGTGTAGTTTAAATATGTGTTGTGTGCTTGTGTAGTTTTTCTTTGTGTTGTTTGCTTGTGTAGTTTAAATAAGTGTAGTGTGCTCGTGAAGTTCAAGTTTGTGTACTGTGCTTTTGTAGTTCAAGCTTGTATACTGTACTTGTGTAGTTCAAGCTTGTGTACTGTACTTGTGTAGTTCAAGCTTGTGTAATGTACTTGTGTAGTTCAAGCTTGTGTACTGTACTTGCGTAGTTCAAGCTTGTGTACTGTACTTGTGTAGTTCAAGCTTGTGTACTGTACTTGTGTGGTTCAAGCATGTGTACTGTACTTGTGTAGTTCAAGCTTGTGTACTGTACTTGTGTAGTTCAAACTTGTGTACTGTTCTTATATAGTTCAAGCTTGTGTACTGTACTTGTTTAGTTCAAGTTTTCGTAGTGTGCTTGTATAGTTCAAGTTAATCTACTGTGCTTGTATAGCTCAAGTTTGTGTATTGTGCTTGTACGGTTCAAGTTTGTGTTTTTTAAACATTAATTTTAACCATAGTGAATTCTAATTCTTTCTAAATTGTTCTGCCACTTTGTTTTTTTGCCATCTAATTTTTTAAAGTTAAAACTGTAGAAGTAAATTTGAATATAGAAATGTATCTTATTTATTTTTTTAAAATTTTTTTAAAATTTTTTTTTTACATTCTTTTATTTGTTTTTAATGTTTTGCCTCGCTACAACTAAAGTTTCTTCCCATTGTGGTATAGGCTTAACGATTGAAAAAAAAAATCATTCAAATGAACTGACAGCGATTTGTTAAATGATGTCGAAATACACTTTGCTAAAGAAAGAAGTCCTGATATTCGAACATCAAAGCATTGTACTGTTACTTTTAGAAAATATATTTTTTCAAAGGGTTAAAAATGCATCTTTTCTTTGCATTGTTTAAATTGATGCCTTCTAAAAGTATTTTTAAAAAGTTTTAAACAAATTTATAATAAACAAGTTTTTACATTAATATGTATATTTCCTGAGGAAGTTAACGATTAATTTCTCGATTAACCGTTTAAAAATTTTAACGATGAAATTATTTTTTTTACGCTTAATCGATTCATCCCTTTCAAATTATTGGAATTCAAAATTTAAAAAAAATGTTTTTAAAATAGCGCCCCATATATAATAACAAATTTCCTAACGATTACGCGAACATTTTTGTTTTTAACTATTGACTCACATGAATGTTATAAAGTGATGATAAAGTTTGCCTACCATGGTTCTTACACTTCACCTAATTATCAAACCAAATAAAAGCGTATTTAGCTAATCGCAGCAATGGAGTCTGACTCAGAGGCAGAAAATGGCGACAGCTCTTCTTATGAGTTACTGGAAGAGCGCCAGCTCGAAGTCACTTCTCTTCTGATGAGTTACTGCGTTACAAATGGAGATGAAAGTTCCTGAATCCATTTACACTCTACAATGGTGGAAACTTAATGAACACCGATTCCCAATAGTGTCATTTCTTGTCAAGACTGTTTTGTGCATACCTGATACCTAAGTTCCATGTAAATGATCGCTCAGCACTGCTGATTATATTGTCAATTAGACTCACTCATCACTTAAACCAAATAATGCCAACACACTTGTCTTTTTGCGAAGTTGGTTAAAAGATGACATATAAAGGAGACATTCCGGTATTATTTAGATTTTTAACAAGATCGTTTAATAAGTGTTTCTCATGGCATCATAAATTGTAATTTAAAATGTGCTAATAATTATTTTTTAAGTTTTTATGTTTTGTCTCCTGGTAATAATATAACTAAGTCTTGTTCTGAACATACTCTTGAGAAATCTACTTTCAGTTGGTCAGAATTACTGATATAAAAAATATGATTCTCTATTTCTGAGACTAATATATAAGGTGTTCTTTGAAAATAAACAAAGAATTCAAGAGGATATTCATTTAATTTAACAAATTACATAGACACATTTCTCTGTTTTTTTTATTTCCGATTTGTTACAAATCACCAAAACCTTGCTATTTACAGATATTTTCCAATATTGAAAGTGTTGCTTTATCACTCCATTATGCGATTATTTGTTTATTAGCCTTTTCCAATTTAGTAAATTATATCTTAACACTCATTTATTTCCTTGACCTGCCTTTGTTTTCAGAAAGTATATGATTTATTTTCAAATTTCATTTAATAAGGTCGATGTAATGACCTAAAAAGAAATGTGAGACGAAGATATATTTTTTATAAATGTGATTTTTGAATTGTTGACAAAAAAGGGAAAATTAAAATAATCAAGTCGGCGTAAAAATTCAATTGAGATGTAAGGTTCTTGTAAACTAAGTTTGGTATAGTGATAACCAAAATTCCATTCCAGGTGTGTTGGAAAGTGATGTAGCGTTCATATGCAACGGCTATGCGGGTTTCACGCTTCACCCAGCTTTTTATCCTTAACAAGTGTCAGGTACCCATTCGGTTAACTCAGTGACACCCTTGGACAAGCAAGCGGGTCCTTGCCGTCACATAGTTTGGAACCCGTGACCATCAGTACGACAGCCGAGCGCGCATGCCACTCGACCACCGAGACCCTCAATTACTTTAGCTATCTTAGGAGAAAGCTATTTTTCTCAAAATTATTTTAGTTCATTTTATTGATTAAAGGGAACAACATGCATCTTAAAATCATTTTAACTTTATTCATGTTTTAACTTGGACCATAAGTCAGAAAGGGCTTAGGCTTTTATTAGTATAGAAAGGGGACACCAAATTAATAGAATTACAAATATGGAGACAATGGATATGTAAGATGTATCAATTGTGTACAAACTTTAAACACACTTTGTATAGATTTTTAATAGTTGTAGAATTTATTGTATGTATTAAAACATTTTACTACAAATTATGATATTTAAAAAAAAAAAACGTTAACTTCTAATTTTAGTTACTCATGGGTTATTTTATTTACATAATTTCTTATCAAAATCAAATGTATCCACTCTTTAGGGTTCTAAATAAAGTTAACTAACAGTTATTTATTTATTTATTTTACAAGTTTTACAACACCCAACAGGTATATATTGACGACCCCACATCTGTAAACTATTTAAATTAATGAAATATTTGTAGCATCAGCTGTAAGATAAGGAACTAACATCTCCACTTCTCTATAAAAGACAAAAGCTGCTTATATCAAAGCGCCAGTAAACTAAATTATGCATAAAATGAAGCTTCAAAAGTAATTTTAAGAAACTAACACAATCTAATTAATTGTTTAAAAAATACTTGCAAACATCGATCGCTATACTTAGCTGAAATGCAATCAAACATAAAAAAATATATAGGGCTTAACAAAATCAAAATATGGCAAAAAAGCTCTCTCTATTTTCTCTCTCTCTCTCTCTCTCTCTCTCTCCCTCTCGCCCTCTCTCTCTCTCTCTCTCTCTCTCTAATTCTCTCTCTATTTCTCTTCTTTTGACGGCTGCCTCCGTACACTAATATAATATAAATACAAACATTCATACCATTTATGCCTCAATGACTCTTGGAACTTCAGCGAGTCAGTCCGTCACCTCTTACATTATGGGTTGTGATTTCTGAGTCTAGTAATGTGTTATTGTTTTGTTTGTTTCCTCGCCATTGAAGGCTTCTTGCCGATACCTAATTTATTTTAAATTATTTTATCATCTTAAGAAAACTCCTATTTAATTGCTTCAATTTTAACTTACCTTTTGCAGCTTCATCCCTTTATCTTAATAAAGTTACACAGAGGTAAGGTACCAACAATCTTCTTAGAAATATCTTCGCATAATCGATATAACAACCTCACTTTGTCATATTTTAATCATAAATATAGACTAATTAATTTAATCAGATGTGTCACAATTTATAAAAATTTGACAAATGTAGCAAAATTAATAACAATTTGATATTATTAGTGTATGAAACTTTCAACCAGCTTATGTAATTTAGCATAACTTATACCGATGTAAAAAATAATTAGCAGGATACTTTTACAGAAAATAGCTTCTACTACGATACACTATTGTATTACAGGCACTAGCTGCTACCACACTACACTATTACAGGCACTAGCTGCTACCACACTACACTATTACATGCATTAGCTGCTACCACACTACACTATTACAGGCACTAGCTGCTACCACACTACACTATTACAGGCACTAGCTGCTACCACACTACACTATTACAGGCATTAGTTGCTACCACACTACACTATTACAGGCACTAGCTGCTACCACACTACACTATTACAGGCACTAGCTGCTACCACACTACACTATTACAGGCACTAGCTGCTACCACACTACACAATTACAGGCATTATGTGATACCACACTACACAATTACAGGCATTATGTGCTACCACACTACACAATTACAGGCATTATGTGCTACCACACTACACAATTACAGGCATTATGTGCTACCACACTACACTATTACATGCATTATGTGCTACCACACTACACTATTACATGCATTATGTGCTACCACACTACATTATTACAGTCATTATGTGCTACCACACTACACTATTACATGCATTATGTGCTACCACAATACACTATTACATGCATTATGTGCTACCACAATACACTATTACAGGCATTATGTGCTACCACA
>MUZC01000244.1:858982-888697 GCA_002072015.1 Radix auricularia
CCCCCCCCCCCCCCCCCGTCAAAAAATTTTGATTTTGGTAGAGAAAACAAGATACGATATTCATTAAGCACTCTACTTTATAGCAGAGAAAGAGTCATTTGAAACTAAGTTTTAGAGATCAGACCAAGAATACACCCAGCACTCGACACATTGCAACTTCATTCCATAGATCTCAATAGCTTGGCTTTAAGATGTGCGGAGATGTGTCGAAATATGTGTGTTGAGATGTGCCGAGATGTGCTGAGATATAATGAGATGTGCTGAGATGTGCTTAGATGCGATAAGATGTGTAAAATATGCCAAGATGTGTGTTCCGAGATATGTGAGCTTGGCAGAGATGTGCTGAAATATAACGAGATATGTTGAAATGTGCTGAGATATGCCGAGATTTGCCGAGAAGTGCTAAGATGTGTTGAGATTTGCTGAGATGTGCTGAGATGTGTTGAGATTTATCGAGACATGCTGACATGTGATGAGAGAGTTTTACACATTGGAAAGTGTGTATGTGGGGGGGGGGTAGTTTTATAAAAAAAATATAAGCTAATCAAACGCTGGAAAAAACTTGAAAATCTCATAACTAGTGCTATGAAACTTATTTCAGCATTAGAAAAAGCATCCAAATTATCAATTATAAAATTGTGGAACAGGAGTGGGAAGTTTAGCTGGAAATATTTCATTCACTGGCTCGAAAATGTTTGCATGAGAGAAAACATTGCTAAAACTGGACAGATATGAGTTCTTTTTCAGTGACCTTTTTGTATGTGCTTTCTCTGTGAGAGTTTTGTCAGTGACTGTAAGACAAGCCATGACTTAGTGGGGAAATCTAATATCATTTCTTCGAAGACTTTCATCGTTTTATCATTTTTGAGACATTTCAAACACCCAAGGCATAAGATGACACCACCATTTTTTCTCGGTGTTTTTTTCCAAAACTTCGTTAGTATCTTTTAAATAACTTAAGGTGACAGTGACAACATAGCGTGTATAAACATTTCTGGATGCTGGGAAAAGACAAAATTTCTGTCAAATCAGTAAACAATTTGTATGAGAGCTTTTATAGGAACTGTTATAATCGACTTACACAACAAACGCTATGACGTTGACCAGTACGGACACTGACAAGAGTGCGGCTAAAACGGCCAGTGACGTCATGTCTGAAAGAAAAGCAAGCATAAACAACTAAAGTAAATGTCGTACCTTAATTTGTGATAGTTTTCGTTTTATTCTCCGCCCCTGAATTCTTTTAAAATGAGTTAGCAACCATTTTCTCCATTTTTCATTGGCTGGAAATGTTTATATTTTATGTCTTTTCAATCCCGGAAGATGTGATCCCGTATGGTTCGACAACAAGGCGTTTCAACCCCAGGGAATTTTCAACCCTAAGGAAGTTTCGACCACACAACTTTTCGACCCCACAACGTTTCGACCCCACAACTTTTTGAATCCCACGACGTTTCGACCCTGAACGATTTGATCCCTTCGTAACTTCTTAGTAAAATTATGATTTTCATTTTGTTATTATGTATTTCTTTTGGATACTTTTTTGGATACTGTGGATTTCACCGCAGCTAAGTTCCTTCATTTTTTATTTTTATTTTCGTTTTATTTGTGTATTGTATGTTCGTTGATAAAGGCTCTTTGCCGTAACGGTTGCTGTTTTGTTACGTCCGGTCAGGCTAACCCTTACCTTGTTTACGTCTTTTCCATTTAATTTTATTTATTTCTACCGTATAGAGCAGTCGAATCCTATAGAACTTAGACTAGGACCTTGATGATCTACATTAACAAAAACGATATTCAATTTACATGTAGAAATCATCTATCTCCAGCTTTAAGCCGACCCCAAAACCTTTCCCTTAGATTTTGTCCAAATAACATCGGCTTCGTAACGAGTATATACCGTATATATAATTTTAAAATGTATATTTAGGCATAAAAGTAATCTAGCTTCTTATTATCTTTTAAAAATGAAATATGGGCTATTATGAAAGTGTTATTTAAAACTTTTAATCCATGATAGGACGATTGAAAAAATTTAAACACAGACAACCAGTCAATATTTATTGCGAATTCTTGATTGTAATAAATGTAGGATCGTATGGTGGTTTTGATTTTTTGTTTATCTCATAAGTAATTTGAGCAACTAATATTTAGCAAACAATGTTCCTCTGTTTTTAAGTTCTCTAAAAGCGTCGGTGGAAAAGTCTTTTTCAGCCTATCCTCCCCACAATTCATACGTATCAAAATATACTTTTAATAATCTATCGCTACCTTACTAGGTATACATTAGCTTAATGATGTAAAGGTCGTGCTTTATATTTTATGATTTTTCAATATGTATACTACATTTTTTTTCATTTCCAATCATCCAGGGGTCGAAACGTCAAAGGGTCAAAATGTCATATGATGGAACTGTCCGGGGTAGAATCGCCGGGCTCAAACCATCCGTGGTCGAATCAATGAGGGTCGTAACATCGTGGAGTTGAAGAGTCCGACCATCAAAAATTTACACAATATCGTATTTTCAGGGGCAATAGATATTAAAGGAAATTTATAATTTAAAATTTGACTTTTAGTCGAAGAATCTAATAGTTCATCTTTCTAAAAAAAGATTATAGTAGTAAAAATCATGGAAACAAAAATATATATTTCAAACTATAAACTATCATGTTTCCAGACTAACATGTTTGCAGAATATATCATACTTTATACATCTAGGACGATAACAACGCCCTAAACTCCAATAGTTACAATCCGTTAATATAAATATCACCAATATCGATATTCAAGGCTGAGCAACCAAGAACATAACATTAAGGGAGTATTATGTAAGTTTGGGGAACTTTTATTAATTTTAATGCAGTGTTCGTTGTAAGACGCCGTTCCGGGTGCAGGTGTGTAGCGACAGGATACAATGAAGTCGTAGCTAAGATATTTACACTAAGTCTTTTTGAGACAGACGTTTGACGCTAAAAATAAAAAGGTGACTTTTATTATTTGAACACCGTAGTACAGAGACAAAAATTTGCCACGTAAGTGATTCTGTCACTATTAACGAGTGTAAATTATATAGTAACATAGAGTCTCCTTTAGCTCCATTTACATCAACTGATAATTGTTTTAAATATTAAGGTTTGCTTTGGTTACAAAACTAAATTATAAAATTGGATACAACTAAAGTATTGGTCGTGGTCTCTATGCCGTACAAAGCACATTAATATCTACATAGGTCAAAGTCAGCAAATATTGATATCGTGCAAAAAAAAACAAAAAAAAACTTAAAGCTATTTGCCTTTAAACATTGATTTTCAGTTCAGATGAAACGACAAATGAGTTTTTATATACACTTTTAAGTCTTACTTGGAAGATATTCCCCTTGTCCAACCAACGGGGCTTTGGTTTGGGCTTCATGCTGACTATCACAAGAACATTTCGTGCAGTTACAAGTCTTACTTGTGACGTCACATTCCGTGCAGTTACAAGACTTACTTGTGACGTCACATTCCGTGCAGTTAAAAGTCTTACTTGTGACGTCACGTTCCGTGCAGTTAAAAGTCTTACTTGTGATGTCACATTCCGTGCAGTTACAAGTCTTACTTGTGACGTCAAATTCCGTGCAGTTACAAGTCTTACTAGTGACCTCTCCCTCTGTTGGAATAGTTGTCGTTGGAGATGTTGTTTCGTTGTCTGCACCAATGCTGGATTCTGTTGTAACTGTTGTTGTGATCACGGTAGTTGTAGTTGTATCATATGAACCTTGGACAGTCGCACACACATGTAAACACTGAGAGGTGTCATTGTCAGTGACCTCTCCATTGGCCGCTGTCAAATTTTCAATAACGTTTCGTGTCAATAATGTGTGATATTTAAATTTTGATTTTCCAATTAAAACGAATCATCTGTTTATTTTTTCCATTGTAATTGTAAAATTATAGTACATAGCTTAGATGATACTTATCTGTCACAGCAATTATGAAATGACTTGTCAGCAACAATAGTTATAAACAAGTTAAAAATAAAAATATTGACTTACGAGCACAAATTCCTCATATTCTTTCCACCAATAGTTTCAGCATTAGCTTTCATGCATTTTTTAAAATAATTAAAGCAAAAATAGCTCAGGTTGCCTATATTCAGATTTACTTAAAAGTCATTTCTAGTTAAATCAAGGTCTAACATTTATATATCGAATTGGGAAGGATAAATACCTTCAATTGGCACAATCAAAGGGATCTAAACAACTCGCTAAAGTCAAGAACTTTTTGTGTCCTCGTGTGTGTGTTTGTGTTTTTTAATTGTCATTTGGTAAGTCATTAATGTGTATACAACTCAAACAGTTCTCCTGGAAGCTTTGAAAGTTATAAAATCCTTGTATAACTGCTGTGTTTAGTGTATTCATTATGTTTGTATGATTCCACAACTGTATCAAAAATTTCTCCTACTTTAATAAACTCTACTTACAAAACATGCATATCGGCGGATGCTCTTTACCGCAAATGATGTTATCTAATTTTTTAGATGGTGAGATGTAGGCAACACATGACCCCACAATATCCGATTTGAAATTCTTAAGCTCAGTCAAATAAGTGCCTGAAATATGAACAATAATTAAAATAATTGAAAAGTTATCAGTAGAAATTTTGAAAAGAATCTTAAAGGGTCCACCCATAAATGACGTTACGCACCTAGGGGGCGGAGGGGGTCACACTTTTGTGACGATGCGTGACGAGGGGGCGAGAGGGGTTGAAGAAAAGTGACGTCACATCAGGGTAACTTTAAATAAAACGTCAACTTAAATATTTGGTCACTTACAATTTATTTAATGACTTTTTTTTAATCAGTGCTTCTCTAAGTGCCAGTCGATAGGCCATCAGACGCCGGTTGGCGTAAGTTATCAAGACATGAAAATTGAATGTAATTATAATCCTTAAGTTTGAGAACCCACAAGAGAACATATAAAATTGTTACCCTGCGTCGCTTGATGTTGACATCAAAGCATTTGTGATGCAACCGCAGCTCCATTTGGTTCCGTTTGGCAAGAGTCTGCGAACTTTTTTCGTCGATTATTTCCCCCTTCCTCCCCCTCCTAACCCCCCCTCCGAAACTGCAACTGGTGAGTTTTGCAAGCATGACAAGGGTCTAAAAAAGGTCAGAATAGGATTATTAGTAGATATTTTTAAGTCTAAACGATACGGAATATCAATTTTTGAGGGGTGGGGGGAGTGCACACTATTGTATATTGTAATAAACGTTTTAAGTTTGATATAATTGTTCAATTGGTTATTGGCCAAACGCCCCTTGCCATTCTAAATATAATGATAAAAGTGCCCATTTAAAATTAATCAAACTATTCACTAACTTTATTAAATGCATCAAATTTCTTGACATCGCAATTCGAGAGGAGCACAAAACAACTTTTCTTCTCAGCTCAGCTTTTAAGACATTACTTTTAAATATGACAGAAAGGATACTTGATAGTACTTGATACAGTCAAGTCATGTGGAGTAAGATTATTGTCGCTTGTGTCAATATAAATGAAAGTAGGGTGATTTAGGTGTCTTCGTATAGTAACTAGGTTAGAAATCAACATAGTTGCCAAATTTTACAACTTTATTTTATGGAAGGAATCGGTTCAATAGTGGGCATATGTTCCAAGCGTATACGTACACATGACGTATTTTAATATATCTAGTGCATTGTAGTGGATGTTATATGTCTCAAATGAGTCTGCATTACTCCTGAGAGATTCCCTTTTTGACCCCAGATGAGGTAATTTACTCCTGTTCGCCGACCTCTTTCTTACATTTTAAAAACATTATTTTAAAATTATTTTCTTTCTAACAAAGAAGTTAACTGTGATGATTAATAGAAAATATTTAATTTGTATTCATTAAAATAAAATTTAATCGAATGATGTTTACACAGTTCTTTTTTGAAGGCCGGTTAAACGTTTTTTAAAAAAACGGACCAGTTCAAAAGGATACCTAAAAATTAAAATTGTAAAAGTTTATGTTAACACTATTTTAAACTCAAAATGAGCAGCTACTAGCAAATTTTATATGCCAATAATGATTCAGCATTATTCCCGCAAGTCCCTTTTTACTCCGAATGACATAATTTATCGCTATTTACCGACCCCTTGGTTAAACAGTACGATAGGGGTAGCCATATATTTTTCCCTAGTTTATAAATTCCACAAGAGAATGCAACAAATTAAACATGCCTTGTCCATTGGGGACATTACATTTACAACTCTTACGTGACATCCTGAATAAAAAAGAAAAAAAAATACGATAGGGGTAGCCATATATTTTTCACTAGTTTATAAATTCCACAAGAGAATGCAACAAATTAAACATGCCTTGTCCATTGGGGACATTACATTTGCAACTCTTACGTGACATCCTGAATAAAAAAGAAAAAAAATACAACAACAAACAAGCTTGTGAGCTTCGGAGTAAAAAGTTCTGATAAATTTTGGATATTGTATTAATTTTATAGTATTTTTAGTTTTCCCTTTTGCAGGAATTACTGTATTTTGTGACGCACAAGATGACACCCTACTTTCCTGCACAAATGTGGGGTTCGTACAGTATTCGCCACATTCCACCTCAAGTGCATAAGTAATAATTTTTAGAAAACATGATATGTGATATCAATGTGGCAAATGCCTTTGATGTACGGTAGTCGGATACTTCGACCCCGGACAGCTCGACCCTACCAGTTAGACCCCAGGACGTTTCGACCCCGGTCGGTTCGACCCCGGACGGTTCGACCCCGGACGATTCGAACCCTTTCTTTTTAAGGGGTTTTTAAAAATTCATTTTTAATTCTTTGTTAATTAAAAAAAAATATTGTTAGTTAAATATTATCTCTTTAAAAATTGAAACAGTATGAAATCGTTATTTTTAACGTTTATTTCAATATAGTACGATGATTGAACAAATAATATAGTTTTATATAATATCTCTTAAAAATTAAAAATAGAATGAGATGTTATTTTTAATAATTAATTTAAAATAGTACAATATATAAAAGTCTAATTTATATTAAAACAGTAGGAAATATTATTTTTAACATTTATTTTCTCATAGGAAAATTGAAAAAAGGTATAAACACTTACAAGAAGTTGACATGTATTGTGATTTCATAGTTAGCAAGAATCAAGGATTTTCTCCCTCGTTTCGTCAATCAACATTCCAAAGTAGTTTTCATTTTCACACACGTAAATTTCTGAGAAACTGATGTTTAGCAACTAATGTTCCTCTTTTATAATACCCTTAAATGCGACGGTAGAAAAGTTCTTCCAAGCCTATCCAAGTCCACCCCTATCCCATCCCCTATGTAATCGGACAATAAAAGGGCCATGTGGTCAGAAAAAAGTACGTACATTCTAATCCCCCACACTCCCTATATTTACCTTTCTTATAACTCTCGCCAGCTCACAATGTCCTGTGGTCGTCACTTAGTCTGGTCTTTTTAACATACCATCATGTGCCGGCCAACTTACAGTCCCTGGTGTCGGTAGACTTCTCTTGATTTCTCCACCCCAATCAAAGTCACGATGTAATCGGACAATGAAAATGGTTTGTGGTCAGAGTGTCCTTTGTAAAGGTCACTACATTCTCTAAGCCCCCACTCCGAGTAATAATTTTCACAAAACGCTCGCCAAAAAACTAGGTATAACTATAAATTAAAGATTACTCCTCCCTACACTCCTATCCCAAACATACGTATTATTGGGTCTTTATATGTATAATATATATCCATCTATATCTTTCAGTCTTTAAAAGGTTTTCACAGTAATAAAAAATAAATGAGGTTTTTTTCTTATAAAGGGTGACGTCATGTTGAATGGCGAATATCCTGGACGTTAAAACCATTACAAACCCAAGACCTTTGCATTTACTTCTGTTTCTTGTGTACGTTAACACCTATAGACCTGCCTGGCAGAAAAACTGATTTTAATAAGACGTACAAAGTTATCTAACGTAAATAAATTTCAATATTTAATATGCCGCATAGCAGACAAAAAAATTCAAGCTGCTGGGCCCGTATGACCTGACTTAACGTTACGTATTGTATCTGTTTCAATGTTCAGTTTACCATCGGCTTTGTTTATGAGTATGACACATGCATTTACAGCTGAAGTAAAATTTGGTAGTTCACAATAAATATGTTACTGGAAGCAGAATGAGTTTTATGGGTGGTGGCTAGTTTGTATTGTAAAACGGTCATGATGGCGAAAATAATGCGGCATTTGAAAGGGTACCAGGGCAGCTTTTACAACCATATTGACAGCACCCTAGGCGAAACGTCCTGATTTCGAACTGTCCGGTTGTTATATAATGAACGACAAGTTACCAAGACGAGACTAAGCGACGACCACAGGACTCAATTTGCTGGCGAGGGTCATTGCTAAGGTAAATAAAGGGAGTATGGGCAGAGATACTGTAGGTAATTGCCCACATTGCCTTTTTTATTGTCCCATTACATCGGATCAGGGTTGTGGTGGAATAGGACTTTCTACCTCAGACCAATAGCGTATTGATCACTGATCACAATCATGATTTCGTTTTGAATTTTGACTGGTAATCAGTGTATATATATATATATATATTTTGTGTGTGCAAAATGTCGTAAATTTAACGTTCAAAATAACTATTTCAGACTGTTTTATTTTTAAAGAGATAATATTATTAAACTAATTATTTTTAAACCAAAAATATTTTTAAAATAAAAAAAATAAAATAAAAACAAAGATTTTTTTTAATAAAAATCACGCCTTAAAAAGGAAAGGGTCGAATTGTCGGGGTTGAAACACCCTACTGTTTTAATATATATTAGACGTTTATATATTATACTATTTTTAATTATTAAAAAAAAAATTAAATCTCATTCTATTTTTAATTTTTAAGAGATATTAATATAAAACTATATTATTTGTTCAATCATCATACTGTAATTAAATAAACGTTAAAAATAACTTTTTCATACTGTTTTTATTTTTAAAGAGATAATATTAAACTTAAAGTATTTAGTTTAATTAAAAAAGAATTAAAAAATAAATTTTAAAAAACCCAAACATTTCACGCCTTAAAAAGAAAGGGGTCGAAACATCCTGGGGTCGAACTGTCCGGGGTCGAATTACCCGGGGTCGAATCGTCCGGGGCCAAACCGTCCGGGATCAAACCGACCGGGGTCGAAACGTCCTGGGGTTGAATCGTCCTGGGGTCGAACTGGCATGGTCGAAACGTCCGGGGTCGAATCGTCCGGGGTCGAAGTGTCCATAATTCTTGATGTACATATACAGGAAAACTGTCATTATAAGATCGAAATCAATTTGAGGAATTGTCTTGTATCTATATATTCTAGGTCTAACAACAATGCAAAGATACTTGCAATTTCAATAGTCACTTTCGCGAGCTTAGTCGCGATGATTAATCACATCAAATGGCTTTTGACATTACCGCTGCAGTGTTCATTAGTTGTTGTCACGGTCAGATGTTTTGGTGTGATAATGACTGAGTGTAAATGTAGGGAGAATGGATAAACAAGGCTGAAGACAGATCCCGTAAACAGTTGTTAACTGTCATCACGTGGGGGTGTGTAGTGAGAGATCTTGTGAGAGGTAGACCGAGTTTTAAACAGTGTGATATAAGCAGGCAGAGGGACGACAGAGAGAGTGGACAATTGAGTGTGGACCAGGACGGTCGTGTTTTGAATGGGGTGGGCTGACCGGTAAATGATGAAATAGCGCAGAGTAGAGAGTGAGACGAATAGTGTGGATTTTTTATAGCTGTTGCAAACTGCCATGGACATATTTATTGATGCAAATATACTCATCTATATTGAATTCAAGTCTTGTAATCATTGCTTAGGTCACACCCTGTATAGTACTGTGCTGTTTTATATCTGTGGTAAAGGGTTTCATTACGATTCCTCTAGACAACGAGTCCGCCACAGTATTTGTTTTGTTGTTGTTGTTTTTTTTTTGTGGTGGTCAAGGTTTGTGGAGTGATATTGGAGGGGGTCTAACTTTTTGTGACTAAGCGTGACGAGGTGGGGTGAGGGGTAAAACATCGGCCTAAATTGCGTGATGTCATTTATGGTCGGCCACTAATAACAAATTAAACATTTTCTTTACTGACAAACATCTGAAACATATTGCCCAATATTCTTCACTTAGCATTCATTTAAACATTTAATCTTACCACTGGCCCAGATATAGCTGTCCCATATAGAAGTCCAAAATAAACCAGTCCAGTAACTATTTTCAAGTCTGTTTGATTCGTTCGAGGTTTTCTGTGAATTTTACACAAGAAAAAATTTCATAAACTTTTAGAAAGTATTAATTGTTTTGTTACATTTAAGATGCTACAAGATCACATTGATCATGAGAAAATCTTATTTCTATTTTTTAAATTTAATTTAATTTTGTTTTATTTTTTTTGAGTGGGGCGGAGGAAATATCATTTATAAAAATCCTCCATTGTATATGGAAAATATTTCAATAAATCTGGCCACAACATAGGACACAAGCGTTGATCTTTATGTTTATTTAAGGTACATTTATATATTTAATATATATTTATACAGACAGACATACATTAATGTAAGAATTTTTTAACGAAATATTTTTGAGAACATTATAATTTACAAAATATTTTGTCATTTAAATACCATTCAAATTAATCGTGATTACATTATATACAACGTACCTCCAATAAAATTTCAAACTTCTGATCTACGTCTGTCAAAACTCCTTTATTCCTACTACAAAAGTTGTAAGCACTACCATATGTAAGTTTTTTCTGGCCAAATAGGTAACATTTGTTTTCAAAACTGATGATCGAAAATGTCTCTGTTGTTTTACCATTTTCTTTAAATTCACAGATAAAACCGTCAGTTGATAGAAAACTCCAGAGTAAGTAGACAAGAGTCAACAACATTTTAACTTCAGAATGTTTCTTGAAATGGGAGATTGTGAGGTATCGTTTATTATGCCGGCAAACTTTTATTGAAACAAGGATGTAAATTAAAAAAAACAACTACAATGGGATTGATGTGTTTGTTATTCCACTAATTGCAACCACTACTAAATTGTGAGGGAGGTGTTTGCCTTGTGCTGGTTCGGTGCCAGTGAGAGGTAGTAGACAGTACATCACATTCACAAGCTGTTGAAGGGTTTGACACGAGCTCTTGGGTCATGTGTGGGCGTGAGTCACCTGAACTAACAGATTGTCCTAGTGTCGCTGAGATTGTCTACGTGTCACTGAGATTGTCATCGTGTCACTGGGATCGTCCTTGTGTCATTCAGATTGGCCTCGTGTCACTGAGGTTGTCATCGTGTCACTGGGATCGACCTCGTGTCATTGAGATTGGCCTCGTGTCACTGAGATTGTCATCGTGTCACTGAGATCGTCTTCGTGTCATTGGGATTGTCACACTATGATTGTGTTTGTGCCTTTAATATTGTCCCTGTGTCACTGAGATAGTTTTTGGCGTTATTTTGAACGCAGCACATTTAGAGATTCATGTTTTGAAGTCATTTCTTTAAAATTATGGATATAATCTACGATGTTGTAGCTGATGTATTGAGTATAGCGTATTGTCATTTATGTAGTTAATATGCTATGAATGTTTCTTTTTATTGATATATGTATTGTTGTTTCCATGTAAAGCGCTGTGAGCCTGGTTCCTTGCTGGGATACAGCGCTATATAAAGTATCATTTTATTATTATTATTATTATTAATAATTAAAATTTTTGCTAGATGTCTACTACTTTCAATTTTGCAAATTAAAAGTGGATTTAGCTATTCCATATTTTAAAGATATTTTTGACGAAAATTTATATTTACACATATATGTTATTATGTTAGGTGTTGGTAGTAATTGACAAATAAAATTAACTAGAAAATGTCTAAATCCGGTACCAGAATGTTGAGTATCACGGATTTGAATCTGATTTAGGGCATAGTTATATTCCCTGGTCAAGGTTGTCCTTAAGTCAACCCAGGTTCGAATGGTTATTTGATTCTAATTAAGGAAATAAAGACGCCTGGGAATAGCTTTAGAACTTAGGGCGTTATTTATCTTCTGTATAGAAAGAAGGAGCGTATGTAAAATACGACAAGACAAGAAATTATTTACAGTAAAACGACTTTGTGTGCTGGTGAAAATTGACTTATATCGTTAGATACTATGGCGGGCTAACACTCCATTTTTCATTGCACTATCACGGAGTGACAAAATAGTGGTGCTTATAATTTATTTTATGAAACTATGGAGGAACGTTACGTTAAAAAAATAATTTAAAGCCATTAAAATGATTCATAAACCTTTCTTTAAAAGAATATAGCATAAAATTATCCTTTAAAAAAGTTAACAATTCATATTCATTATATTTTTTAGCAAAAATTCCATTCAAAGCTGGACTACAGTAAGTTTCATGACTAGAGGTTATACCGTTCTTTCTACAGCATAAGTCACTGAAGTGTAATTACTTTGTAATTTGAAAATTTTGCACCTGGGGAAAAACTAAACATAGTTTATGAATTTGTTGTCCCAATATTTCCTCTCGAGATCTAAATCTAATTTCACTTTTTCATTTTTGCGCCCCTGTACCTCGGCGACATATTTAGTCCACTGCACCACATTGTTACGACTCTGACCGGTGCATTGCACTGACGGGTATAACTACAGAATCGTAATTTCCTTACAGATTCTGATACGAGCGGACGTCGGTTGATATCAAACAACACAAGACATCTTAGCAATGGAGAGAACATTCCAAGAAATAAGTTAGTATATTCTGTAGACACTAGGGATTGTCAAAAGCCCAAGTAATTTATCCTTGTTGAACCAATAAAAAATATTAAATTTCCACAAAGTATTATATAATTATAGATTCTCAAATCCCCTTTTTACATCGTTCCTTTTCTGAAATTAAAAGATAAGCTAAAAAATGACATAATATAATTTCTTTTCGCGAGACTTTAATTTATAATCATTCTGCGCACCAAAAATGCACGCCTTGTATTAAAATATAATATCAAACAATGATGTCATAGCGTTACCAGTCCAGTGAGTGACTTGGGCCATAATAGTTTATATAATTTCAGTTTACCGCTTTTATTGCAAAGCCCTTGCAACGGCTACATCTTTTTCGCTAACAAATGATGGTTAATTAAATTGGCAGCACATAGTACAAATCCAAATAAAAATATGAAAATACAAAAACATTTTTGAATTCCGAATATTAGCCTTGAACTGAGCGTTAGTTGAATTATTTCACAAAAAATATATGCTACTTCTAAAAGATTTCGGAATACAGAAATCCATCCTTTGGAGGTTATTTTTCAAAATGTATTTTGAATTATTTTTAAGCGAAAGCTGCTAGGTGTATAGAGGTAGGAATGAGAATATATGTGTACATGAAAATGGAATTGTTAAAGGTAGTCCAACTTTTAAATGCATTTGAACCTGGAATTGACATTTAGAGGTATAGGCACGGACGGCGTATAATAACCTTTTTTTAAAATTAAATTTAAAAAAAACAAAAAAAAAACCAGGTACTAGAATAAGACTAGCCTATTTGGAATGGAGACATTCACCTAATTGCTTGTTATGTCAAAGGCAACATGTAAGATGAAGGGAAAATAGATTTTAAAATGTTACTCAAATAATACTCAATTATTTAGGCTTTAGAATGTAGATGTAGATTGTAGAAAGTAGTTGTTTATAGTTCAATAAGAGATGACGCACCTGGAATACTTACGCAAAAACAACAAATTAAAATGTATTTTTTTCTTCCGTGATATGCTATGAGGTATTAAATCATGTCAATCCCAATAGCAAACATATGCATGGAAAAAAACTGTGATATTTCATTTGCAAAAAAACTTTTGGAAAGTTCTAATGTCTTTTAGGACTTTGAGATCGGAAGATCACCTTAATACCATTCTTGTTGATGCTGTCAAATGGCATCCGAAAAAGATATCGATACAAACTTGATTCAATACCTAGATATCGAGTTCGGAAAAAAGAAAACTTACCGAAAATCAGGATGAAGCCATAATCAATGCACAGTAAAAGTAAAATCTTCTATTCCTTTTCCCCTGGTCGAAAGTGCAATCAAGTCTTTATAAAAAAAAGATTTCTTCAGCTGCAAAATAAAGCAACAGTTTCTTCCGTTTTTATATCATATATATGAAATAAAAGATATAAATTCTTCTGCAATTTCGGCAAATTTCAAATATTTAAAATACGATTTTATCAGATTCTAACATCATCGTGCAGGCTGTCACGGTCGAATGATGTGGATGGTGTGAGAATGGCTGGTCTAAAAATTTGTTAGATTGTTGTGAGCTCTGCTCAGTTAGTGACTTAAGCGGTGCTCACTTGTAAATAAGGAATTTTTGTTTGGTTTGTTTGTTTTGTCACATGAATTTATGAAGGGGCGGGTTAAATACAGTAGGGTGTGGGATAACACGAAAACTAAGCCGAATATGAAGTGAAAGAACGGACTGGATTGTGATTTGACTTCGAAGGATGAGAAAAACGATTCAAAAGCTGTAAACTTTATGTTTAAGTATGTGACAAGATATGTAGATATGAGATGATTAAACTTGTGTGAAATAAATCAAGTTTTATTAAATACTTAAAAGGTCCGGGGTTGTACTTTGTGTACAACCAGCCAAGACTTGGTAGACGCTAGTCGATGGTGGACCTAGATCCCCTAAATAACGAATCCGTCATATAGGCTTATAAACAGCAGAGAACATTGAGATGAAAGGGGCCGTCCTTAAATGACGTGAAACAATTTTGACCAATTTTTACCCCCTCCCCTCACTACGTCACGCGTCGTCACAAAATCGTAGACCCCCCCCCCTTCAAAAATACGTCTCAAAATTTTGACGCCCCCCCTCTTCGACAAAAAAAACAACAACAAAAAAAAAAAACCTATTTCCTTTTTGAAAATAGGTAAAATGGGGTTTTGAAAATACACCCCTTTCAGAGCCTCAGAGCATGAAAAAAATTATTGGATTTGAAATATCGCGAGACGAGACGGCACCATCTTTTACCTTGGTTCACGATTTCATCATGTAGACCTATCGTGGTTGAGAGGTAAATACAATTTTTTCAACTTTTTCATCTTATATTTTGACATTATATTTTAAGAAGCAGCTTCCTTGTAATTAAAGATTTGATTTAAATCTATTATTGCTGCTGAATTATATTATATATTAAGCAAATAAAACTCTTATTTATACATGAGCATTGTTCTGCTTCGTTTTTTTAAAACGTTTTTTTTTTGTGCCCTCCTATGTTGGGGTGAGATGGGGTATCTTAAAGGGGCAAAATGGGGTATGTCCCCATTTTGCCCCGGTAGTTTTATTTATTTAAATTATGAATATGAAATGTAGTTTCTACTTAAACATCCTTCTATTTTTTAATTACAAATATAGGCCTGCAGTCTATTTTTAGAATATATTTTTATTGTTAAGGCCTAATAGTAATAGCTAAAACTATAAATATAAACTAAGAAAGTCTAGTTTGAGCTAAGTCATCTAACTTTTTTGGATACTTTGGATTTCACCGCAGCTAAGTTCCTTCATTTTTTATTTTTATTTTCGTTTTATTTGTGTATTGTATGTTCGTTGATAAAGGCTCTTTGCCGAAACGTTCGCTGTTTTGTTACGTCCGGTCAGGCTAACCCTTACCTTGTTTACGTCTTTTCCATTTAATAAGTCATCTAAGTAGTCTAGGTAAGTAAAATAATTCTGACATTTAATTATAGTAATAGTAGGCCTATTTTTTAAGTTCTTACTGAATCATACTTAAATTGCTGATGTTACAGTTGTTTTGTGTTTGTTTATTGTTTTTATTTTCAGATTATTAACTGTAAACAATGAGAAATTATAAAAGAATATCTGAACGTCAAACTTGGAATGAAACCGACATGCAGCAGGCAGTACTGTCTGTGATCAATGTCAATGGTGATCATGGGTAGAAAAAGGCAGCTGCAATGTATGGTGCGCCCCAGACAACCCTGGAACGCAGAGTGGCTAAATCTAAAAATAATCCTGATATTGAGGATGCTTGCAAAAAGAGTAAGTAAAAGGATTAAACACAATCTAACTATAGGAATTTTTCCACATTATTAAATGCAAGAAAAATTAACATGAATAGCCTATGGCATAAGTTCTAAATAAATGAATTTGTATGAAATTAATTTTTATTTAGTTAATGCTAATTTGTAATTTTAATTTCTTTTTCAGGGCTAGGCGCATTCAACACCATCTTTACATTGGAAGAGGAGGCGGAACTTGTTCAGTATGATCAGCAGATGGAGAAAATGCTTTTTGGCCTAACCTCCTATGAGTTGAGAAGACTTGCCTTTGAGCTGGCTGAAAGAAATAAAAAGGCTCATAAATTTAATAAAGAGTTGGGGGGGGGGTGGCCGGTTACGACTGGTATCAAGGTTTTATGTTGAGACATGCCAAACATTTGTCACTGAGAAAGCCTGAAGGGACTTCTGCAGCTAGAGCAATGGGCTTCAATAAAGTAGCCATTAATACATTTTTCGGGCTTCTTGAGAATGTCATTGATGAAAATAAAATTGATGTCGAAAGAGTATGGAACGGCGATGAAACTGGCATTTCTGCTGTGCCTAAGTCACTGTCAAAAGTTATTTCCACAAAAGGAAAAGGGCAAGTTAGCTCTCTTACATGTGCAGAAAGGGGTCAACTTGTTTCAGCTGTAGTTTGCTGTTCGGCAATTGGGAGATACATGCCTCCTATGTTAATCTTTCCCCGTCAGCGCATGAAGGCAGAATTAATGGATGGAGCACCTCCTGGTGCTTGGGCAGAATGCCACCCAAGTGGATGGATCCAGACTGATTTATTTATAAATTGGCTAAAGAAATTTATATTATACACAGGAACCACAAAAGATTTACCCGTTCTTTTAATATTAGATGGACATGCAACACACACTAAAAGCATAGACCTTATTGATATTGCCAAAGAGAATGGTGTCATTCTCCTTTGTTTGCCTCCACACTGCACTCACAAAATGCAACCTCTTGACATCTCGTTTATGAAACCCTTGAGTACATTTTATGACCATAATTTAAGTAATGGTTAAGAACAAATCCTGGGCGTGTGGTAACGCAATTTCAAATTGCATCACTGTTTGGTGCGTCATATCTTGATGCTGCTACCATGACTAATGCAATCAATGGATTTAAAAAAGCAGGTATTTGGCCAGTGGATAGGTCAGTATTTACTGATGCTGATTTCATGGCAGCGGAAGTAACAGACATGAGCATTATCTCTGAGGATACAGAAAGTTTTGTTACCACGGATTCAGCCCCTACCATTGTCTCTGCTCCTGCCACTGCCACTAAACCTTCAGGTAGCACATCCACCACTGAGCCATCAACTTCATGTAGCACATCATTAAATTTGGTGACGTTAATAGGGTTTCATTCTTAAGTACCCCATTTTACCCCAGTTTTCCCTAAGTATGTTTCAAATCACCTTTTGTAATTTTAATATTTATTGAGTGTCGGTCTATGTAACAGACATTAAATAAACTGTAAGCCAGTGATTCTCAAACTTTTTCGTATCAGACGACCGGCAAGAATTTTTCCATTTCACCAGGTACCATTGCATTCTTTTCCCGTTTTGACATGATTTTTTCTGTACTGATTTAATAGCAAAATGAGCCCCTATACATCTTGAAGCCCTATAAGATTAAGTATGAATTCGGCTTGTGTAATATATACATTTTTAAAAAAACATATGTTTAGTTGCCAGGGTATAGCAAGACAGCTAACGAACAATGCAGCGGAAACGTCAAAAAACCATTTGATATGATTAACCTTCGCGATTAAGCTCGCTAATGTGACTATTGATATTACAAAGATCATTGCATTGTTGATAGACCTAGAATATTTAGATACAAGATGATTCCTCTAATTAATTTCGATCTTCTAATGACAGTTTTCAAATGTATTTGATTTAAAATTATCACATTGATATCACATCTCATGTTTTCTAAAAAATTATTAGGTATGCGCTGGAAGAGGAAAATGGCCAATACTGTATGAACCCCAAATTTGTGCAGGAAAGTAGGGTGTCATCTTATGCGTCGCAAAATACAGTAATTCTTGCAAGTTGAGGACTGAAAAAATACTATGACATTATTAAAATATCCAATATTATCATATTTTTTTACTTAGAAGATTACAAGTTTTTTTTTTCAATTCTTATTTAAAAAATAATATTTTTTTTAAAAAAAGTCCCTCAATTGACTGACGGGCATCCCGTAAGAAAGAGGTCGGCGAACAGGGTTGATTTACCTCATCTGGGGTCAAAAGGGTATTCTTGGGGGTAATGCTGATTCATTTGGGACATATAACGTCCACTCCACTCCACTAGATAGATTCAAATACGTCATGTGCACGGGTCCGCTTGGAACATATGCCTACTATTGAACCGGTTCCTTCAAGAAAATGCATTTGTTAAATTTGTCATCTATGTAGATTTCTAATTTACATACTATACGAAGACACCTAAATCCAACCTACTTTCATTTATATTGACACGAGTGACAATAATCCTAATCTGACAGTATCGAGTATCCCATCTGGGCTAAAACGTATAATTCCGACCGCAGCGTCGCGTCTCTTCCGGTTGCTATGAAGGATAGTTGCTCCCCTTGAATCTTGTTGTTTTCTTATTTACTTATTATGAGTATACCGTATTGTTATTTATGTAGTTAATATGCTATGAATGTTTCTTTTTATTTATATATGTCTTTTTGTTTCCATGTAAAGCGCTGTGAGCCTGGCTCCTTGCTGGGATACAGCGCTATATAAATCATCATTTTATTATTATTATTATCTCCCCTTGCGGTAAAATTTAAATAATTTGTTTATTATCATTATTGGATTTGTATTCGTGCGCCGCGAGAAAGGGGGGGGGGGGCTCTCTCTGTTCACGAGTATATTCTAAGAACTATTTGCTGTGCTCATTTAGAAAAGGAGTGCTGCTAATTCCTTGGCGGGCTTTTGTTTCCACCATGTCGTTTCCATTAGTAAGTAGCCATTTTTTTTTTTAGAATTTTCGGAAAATTGAAGATTTTAGGGTTTGGGTTAGGTATAGCTTTAGAATTTTCGGAATATTGAGGTCCCAGCCGTCATTCAGAACCTCTTCTCGAGGGTCCCAGCAATCATTCAGAACCTCATCTCGACGGTCCAAGACAGTTCTTAGGTTAGGGTTAGTTATCAATTTCAAAAAAATGGAAGATTTTAATTTTAGGGTTTGGGTTAGGTATAGCTATAGAATTTTAATAGTGGCAGCAGTGATCTAATGCGTGAATTTCTAAAAGGATTTAAAAAGTGTATCCCCCTTTGTTTTGATTCCGATGCCTGATCGGTGAGTACCCATTGTTTTCTTCCTTTTTACAACTATTTTGCTTTTATGTAAAACGCTAAAAAAATACTCCTTAAAATATTAGAATGTCCCCCAATCCTTCGGCCATCTTTTTGCTATGGCACGTCACCGCCGGAAAAGTAATGCGAGCCCCGTGAATTTTTTTTTTTTTTTAAATTTACCGGTAGCTAAAAAAACTGCGCAATTTTAGAATCCCTGATTCCACTACCCCTCTGATTTCACGGGGCTCGCACTACTTTTCCGAAAGTCACGGCGGTCACGTGCCTTAGCAACAAGATGGCCGCCGATAATCGCGGTGCGGACTGAGTAATCCTTGTTTACCCCCATCTGTCATATTTGAAAACTAATGCCTTAAAAACTGAATTCAGAAGAAATTTGTTTTGTGCTCCTATCGAATTGCGATGTCGAGAATTTAATGCATTCAATAAAGTTAATAAATACTTTTGACTAATTTTAAATGGACACATTTATCATTATATTTAGAATGGTCCGAGGCGTTGGCCAAAAACCAATCGAAAAATTATATAAAACTTAAAACGTTTATAATTTTATCAAATAGATTCCCCTCATCCCCACCCAACCCCCAAATGGATATTCCGTGTGGTTTTGACTTAAAATATCTACATATAACCCTATTCAGATCTCTCATAGACACTTGTCCTGTTTGTAAAACTCACCAGTTGCAGTTCCGTAAGGAGGGAGCGGGGGAATAACCGACAAAAAAAAAGTTTGCAGACTCCTGCCGCGATTGAACTAAACGAAGCTTCGGTTACATCACAAACGCTTTGATGCCAACATCAAACGACGCAATGTAACAATTTCGTATGTTCTATTTTGGGTTCTCAAACTTAAGAATAATAATTATATTTCATTTTCATGTCTGATGGCCTATCGACCGGCACTTTGAAAAGCACTGAATAAAAAAACTTGTTTTTTTACTTTAAAAAAAAATTATAAACAAGATTGTCAGACCTTGTTGAGTATTAAGACAGTAATATCTTAGTTGTTTCTACATGAATTAAAAAATTCTCTAAACTAACGAGTTTTTTTTTATGTCTTAATTACACTCAGTGATTTAAGTAAATACTATTTAAATACTGAGTTACATACGCAGTATTGTTATTGGTGTTTTAAAATGTTTACTTATTACAATATAAAAGCCATAGAACTTTAAAAAAAACAAAATTTAAAAAAAAAACAATTTCCTGGATTGTAATTACATAAGGGCGCTACGTGTTACTTTTGAAAAGAGCGATTCAAATTTTAAATCCCACCTTGTAGATACGATCTTAATCCGGCTTTAAAAGTTTCTCAAAGGAAAATGTGAGAGATGGCGAAGTATGAAGCATCTTAGAGTTTCGTAATTGATGAACGTCAGTAAAACTACTTTTAAAAAATTTATTGAGTTGGACTTGAAGTCGTTTAAGATCTTTCTCATTGCGTAGTCTAAGTGTAAATGCTTATCACATCCGTCCAGGACAAATTTCATGAGATGCTTCCTGAACAAGAAATGTATCAACACATCTTCCATTGCTTTTTTGAAACAATTATAAATAAGTCAATAAGTAAACAACTCAAGTCCTTTCTACTGAAACTTATTTATATTTTTCTCTCCCTAAGTTACTATTAATTTTGTTCCGCTTCTCTCCTTAACACTCTTGTGCAGGAAAAATGTCATGAGATGTTTCTAGATCTAGATGATTTTTAAGGGCATTATCAATTAGGAACTCATTTCTGTTCTCTCTCTCTCTCTCTCTCTCTCTCTCTCTCTCTCTCACTCATTCTCTAACTCCCTCTCTCACTCTTTGCAACACTCTTTTATAGTATAAATTATACGTCTTACCTTTATGTTTTGTTTGATTTTATTAATTCATTTTACAGTCACTTTCCTTAACATTTTTCCCCAAAACTCTATTTCGCTTGAGCGTCATTTAAAATTACAAACTATAAAAGCATTGGATAGAAAGAGTCCAAGTTTTTTTAAAATACACTTAACATATAGATAAGCTGTATATGCAAGAATTGCAGAAGGGCTGGTTATTTTGGTGAAAAACAACATCGCGGCCGTGACTGTAGAGCGCAAAACACATGCGGGTACAGATACCCTGACACTACGCATAACTAAATCTGGTAAAACTTTTACCATTTCCAATATCTACAATACCCCACGAAACACGTTGTGTCTCCCAACACACAACACAACGATGTTCAGATATCACATTATTGCTGGGGATTTTAATGCTCATATAGAAGCATTAGGATACCCCGATGAAAACGCATCCGGGCGTTATTTAGAGGAGTTGGAGCTTACTACCAACTTCATAGTATTACAGGACACAATATTGTGCCAACACTATTACACACTGGCAACAGTGCTTTATCACGACCCAACTTGACCCTAGTCTCTACTGAACTAGAGGCAAAGACGGATTGGAGGGTGTAGCCAGAGGTTGGTAGCGACCACAGACCAATCCTCTTAAAAATAGACATAGAGTTGGGGAAGGCACGCTTTGCCAGGAGACATTGGCTGTTCGGCAAAGCCGACTGGAAGGGATCGAAAGCACGCTCGTGGGCTCACTCGAGAACCCAGAGAACCCCAAGTCAATCGAGACTGCTTAAAGTGACTCTGAGGGGGTTATTTTGTCGATGGCAAGGAAAGCCATTCCAAGGACGTGTAGGAACCGAAAATTCCGACCTTTCTGGAACAGAAAGCTGACAGAACGTGTCCGTGAACGACAGAAGGCCCGGAAAAACGCAGCCAGGCTTAAAACTGTGGCTGCTCGTGCCACATATAATAGACTGACTGCCGCGGTTCGGGAAGGAAATCTTATGGCTAAAAAGGAAGAATGGCAGAAAGGTGTGGCAGCTGATTGACTCTCTTTCTGGTATGGGGACAACAAAAAGCCCTTTGCAAACGACAACGGGCACTGCATCCATAGATACGAAATGTGCCGATGCTTTTAACAAGCATTTTGCAAAGGCGAGCTTGAAGCAGAAAGAGACCACTCAAAGTAGCACCTTAAACCATCTCAGGAAACTTGGAGAGAACACCCAGAAGTGGGGGCCACATGCTACAATCTTTATCGCACCTTTTACTACGACTGAATTGCAAACAGCGATCAGTATGTGCAAAATTGCCAAGGCACCTGGACAGGACAAAGTCAATAACGAGATGATAAAAAATCTTAGCACGATAGCATTGTCCTCGCTATTCAACATCATAAACATGACGTGGGCCACGGGTGCCCTGCCTGGATCTTGGTTGAGCGCAAACATCGTGATCTCCTGAACAGCTACCGTCCGATCTCCCTAACATCGTGTTCAGGGAAGGTAGCTGAAAGAATGGTTAATGCCAGACTCTGTTGGTACCTGGAGAGTACGAATAGTCTGAATATCAACCAGGCGGGCTTCCAGAAGGGAAAGCAGCCAGTTGATCAAGTTCTCCGTCTTCTCCAGTCCATAACAGATGGGCTCCAGAAACAAAAGCATATTGTGGCAGTATTTTTTTTTTTTACCTCCGACAGGCTTATGATAAGGTCTGGAATTCCGGTCTGTTGTTCCCTCCACTCCTGGTACCACTTTTCCCTGAAGTGGTCCATTAGACAGGACTTTTTCCCCGAGTTATGTAATATGGAAGATATTTTTTTTAAAAAAATATTATTGTTCTTCTTTTTTACTTAGGCGATGAGTTCCATACAAAGTTAAAAATATGAACATAGATTTGATCAATGTAGAATAGCATTTTATTTGTATTTTTATTTGTATATTCTTAGGGGCCGTCCATAAATGATGTCACTCGCCTACAAAAAAAATGTGTTGGGGGGGGGTGTCAAGCATTTGTGACGATGTTGCCGATTTGAGGGGAGTGGGGTGGGGTCAAAGAAATTTTACACCACAAATTAAAATCACGAAACCTTAATTAAAATTTCCTCTTAATTAATTTATTGCTTGAAATGTATTTAATCACTTTTAAAATAGCATCATGCGTGTTATGATGTGTAGGGCTCCCGAAAATTCATCAAATAAAAAATGTTCGTTTCAAATTTTCCCGGTGAAATACTTTTAACACAAAAATGCTTCAGAAGTATCCGGCAAAGGTTATTAAAATTAAGTTTTGACAATCTACAAGGTATTTTCGTACAACTTATTCAGGAAGTTAACGAGTCCTTGAAATAAGCCGACATTATTTAGATACAAGTTAAGACAGGCCGCAGATTTTTCTTTTCTTTTTTTTTTTTAAAAAATCTACCTTCTTATTCCTTTCTCCACTTTTATCGTGACCATGTTAAAAAGTTATCAAGTCTAAAAAAATATTTCAATGTATATTTTAGTTCAAAATTATTTACTGTAATAGCAAAAAATAAATGAACGGACTTGAAAAAAAAAAATTAATATCTTTTTTTTAAAATCTCGACTAAGCAAAGGGTTGATAATATTTTGGGCTTGATTTAAAATTTAAAAGTTAGAGGATCGGATTGTAAATGGTTAGTGATGTCATAACTTGCGTCATTCCTTGTGTAGGCCTAGCAGAAAAACTGATTTTCATAAGACTTACAAAAATTTAAGTATGTAAAGTTTATCAAATTAAAAAGTTAATACTGCCCTCAATGTTCCCCTTAAGCTGCGTGGTTGTGCGGGCCGCTCAGTTCTTAGGCCGACGCCTCCCAGTGGTTTAGAATAACCGTGCAGCAAATAGCGTAGTATTGCGCAAAAAATTAATGATGTGCAACTTTGCTCACGACTTTTTAAAATTTGTACACAAACCAACAAACCTTATGGAATATTTTTCACCCGGCCTCTTATCGGAAATTAACATTCAAGCTGCTGGGCCCTGTGACGTGACTCAACGTGACGTCATTATTGTTGACATTTGTTTGAACGTTCAGTTTATTGTAGTTTTATTTTATGAGTATGGCGGATGCAATTTCAGTAAGAATAATAGTTTGTAGAGGACAATAGTAAGTTTTGTGGAAGTATACTGTTAGCTACTGTGTGAAGTGAGGTGTATCGATGGTGGCTTGGTTGCATTCTACAGCCGTCATGATAACAAAAATTATACGGCGCTTTGGACGAGTATTCGCGCATCTTTTCCAACATTATGGACGCCGCTATTTACAATTAGTGATTTATCGGATTTCGATTTCGGATAATTCGTAATTCGGCCATTTTTAAAAATTCGGCAGTACTTAACTTCATATATTTGGCCAAATCCGGCCTGGCATAAGAGCCATTATATANATATATATATATGTGTGTATATATATATATATATATATATATATATATGTGTGTGTGTGTGTGTGTGTGTGTGTGTGTAACGGTTCCAATAACGCGGGATCCAGCCGGATTACACTTCATAAATCTTCCCAAAACCGGCTCCGGTTGGATATTAAAGATTTGAGTTCGTTACACGATATTAAATAGATAGCAGACCTACATTAAATGCATATTTAAATGTAAAAAAGAAATATTTGATACATGCTAATTTAATGGGGGGAGGGTGGTTAGGAGCTTTGTGACGTAATATAGCACGGACTATAAGTTTTTGTGACGAAGTGTGACGAAGGGGGAGGTCAATTTCGCCAAAAATTTCGTTGACGTCATTTATTGGCGCCCCTTATTTCCCCTTTTAAAGTGTTTTTTTTTTTAAAGCTTTAAGATTTTTTTCTTTTAGCGTTTTAATTATTTTTATCAATTAACATTTGATTTCCATGAAAATTGTCATTTTTAATTACCTGTTCTTTGTTTCATTAGTTTGGATTATCTGTTTTAGAGGAATGAATTAGTTTGCATTTATTGACTTTTTGATTTGTTAGCTTAACTTAGCAGTTGACCTTTTCTGGGTGGAAAGACAACTCCAAATATTTACTATTTTTAACTCATCTATATAATTTATCTCTCTTTTATTTTTATTTTTTTTATTTTGCATTTTGTAACTTAGACGAGCAAGGGGCCTAGATCAGTTTGCGGTTTAATTACCGAGTTCAAGTTTTTGGTGTTAATTTAAAACAATCAATATTTACGGTTTTCTCTCTCTCTCTCTCTCTCTCTCTCTCTCTCTCTCTCTCTCTCTCTCTCTCTTTGCTTATTAGAAAATATTTTATTTCATCCACTAATATAAGGTATAAATATTACCTAGCCTTATTAAACTAGTATTTTAAACTTATCAAAGGCTTTTGAGAAATTAATTAATATTGTATATATTTGATAATTATTATCTATCTTTTTTTTGAGAATCGTTTAGATAATCAATCTGTTTTTTCTGTGGCCCTGCTCACAATTTTATTTTAAAATATAACATTTGCTGCTTAGTTTAAATTTGGTATGTTAAAATCACTCCTGAGGTAAATGAGTCTTTAAGGTTTCTAGCATATTTGTAATTTTTGCTGTTGTGTGTCATGACAATATCTTGATCCGAGAGTTCAGGATTGCAGTTTTTTATTGTTTAAATTTTATTGTTTTGAAATATTTTCTTTCTCATAGTAGTTTTTATATACTTTTCTATGTTGAATGTTTTATTTTAAAAAAATTAATAATAGTTCATTTAATATTAAAATAATTTTAAAATATTTTATGGATTGTATGTTATGTATAATAGTGGCCTTTTAAAATAAATATTTCCATTTAAATTGATATTTATATTAGTATTTTATTAGTATTTATTAACAAGTGTTACATAAAATATATCAAAAAAATGTGTAAGGCTCTAAGCCATATTCTACTCTGCAAACACATCAAAACTAATGAGGTGTAATAAAATAATATTAAAACTTAGCTTCGGTGTTGTTGCGAGAAACTCAACAAAGAGAAATACATGCATTAAAAAGTAATTAATTCGTTAATATTATTTGTAAATATTAACCTCTGTTGTCCCATACTTTTATAGTTATTTATTAAATACGATAATTATTTTATTTTTGGTCCGAGACTCAAGTGGAAGCTTATCTTTAACACATTATGTACACCAATAGCTATGTCGTTAAAACATACTTTATCAAGAGCAGAGACCTTGTTTTAAGGCTCTATGTCAGGTCTCGTTGCCGAGGGGTTTTTGCCTTGTTCTCCGCCGTCAACTCGCATGCCTTAAATGACACGAGTCTAGGTCAACAAATGCAATGTTTATTCCTCTTGAACACA
The DNA here is from genome assembly GCA_002072015.1 of Radix auricularia. NCBI lineage: Eukaryota > Metazoa > Mollusca > Gastropoda > Lymnaeidae > Radix > Radix auricularia. The sequence continues at coordinate 885,588 of MUZC01000244.1, forward strand.
CCACTCGTATTATATGTACAGAACTCTCTGCCTGTCAGTACAGCATCAGACCTCTCTACGCTCAACTCCGTACACATAAATTCCACATGATGTAAGCACTCAGTCACCTGATTAACCTGGCCACAACGCTAGAGTCTGTCCCTCGACTCTCTAACTCAGTTCACTTCTAACTCTCATCTCTTACTCGTTTTCTATCTTCATTTCACCCCTTGTTTTATATCCCCAACTGATCTCGACTGACCTTTGAATGAACTCTCTCCTCCCTCTCATCACACACCCACGTGATCAGAGTTTACAAAACAATCCTCCCCGTGAACCCGTGTTCACTCAGTCAAGACACATTCATCAACAGTGTTACTCATACTTTTGACACTCTATTATAAGATTAAGAAAACAACTTATTACTTTTGAACATTACGGATATATTTTACTTTTAAAATATTATACTGTTTTATCAGTCCTCCAATCAGCGTGATCAGACCTAAAACAAACTCTGCATACTCTCATACAGGAATCGTTAATGTTTTCTTATAAAAGATTAGTTTTCTCATTCTATAGAAATTACTCAAGCCCTTTATTGGTGCATGGATTATAGCCTTGCTTTTTATTTTTTAGACCAAAGTTTTTTCCTGATAAACTTTGACCAAATTAAAATCAAGTCAGGGCTTTTAATAATTTTATTTTTAAAATATTAAATAATTATTTTTCAATTTTCCGTAATACTTCTGCTATTTTTCCCTCTAGCTGATTCAACTTTTGTCGAATTACCCACACAAGAGCGATTTAATTGTTTATAATTCTTTGTTTCGAAGTCTATGTTGAAACTTTCTGATTTGTGGAAAGTAATGGTCATTGACTAGAAACATGTGGAATGGACCTATGGTTATTTTTTATGGAACTTTGTTAGATGTTATCAGAGCAAAGAATACAATTCAACTGTCGTCTAAACACAAGGTGGAAATAGATCTCTGATTTCTCTGGCCAAAATTAATCAGTTCAGAAAAGATTATAGAAATCGAACAATTTTACTTGTTCTTGAATTTTTAAATTGTGAATCTATCATATATACAATAAACAATCCTCTCGTTGCACAGAATTGTTTGAACACATTTAATGTTTGTTTTCAAAAATAATTAAAAAATTGTTCTATTTTTGTAATCTCTGCCATACATTTCCGTTACATGCAATGATATCCGTCGTCATAATTGCATAAATTAACGATTGCATTTTAGGGTTAGGCTCTCCATTTTTTACTGACTATTATTTTACAGACAGAGCAATTGTTATTCATGTGAAAATAATTGTAAATCGGTACTAATTAAAGCTGTATACGTTTTAGTTTGGACTGTTCACCCCAATCCACTCTAAGACAAATAAATTATTTTTACATGTATACTCATATCATATTTGAACAAACATCCACGCCAAAACACACATGCGCATAAGTACAAAGTGTATGTATTATTACAAAGAAATCATTTAGAGACAAAAACCTCCTTAAATGTTATGTGACGTCAACGGTTTATCTCGTCTTATCAAATCTTGCACAGAAGCTTACATTCTTACAGGCTAATGATTGCATCCAACGCATTTTTGTTCTTACAAATTTGATAGTGAGTTGATAATCCTGATTAATTAACCTACCCATTCAACGCCTGGATTCAAGCCATGAAGAAAAAGAATGAGAATATGTTCATTATGGCAAAAACGAAAGCAAAACAAATAAGAAAGATGTTTTTATCCATATGTCTATTTCTGGGTTGTATTGAACTATTTTTGTGTTAAACTGTATTTCCAAGATAGAATCAGTATAACTACTTACTAGTTCATTACTATTTATCTTTTATTATTACTTGTAATTATGTAGTTTGTTTTAGTTATTTTCCCAAAAAGGAAAATTGTTAGTCTGGTTTCTCTTTTCTCTTTTTAAAGCTCACGTTTTGACATCTAATCCAAAAAAAGTCGCATTTTCACTAGGGGTGTACCAAGTATAGTTTTTTGCATCGTTCCGTGAACGGAGCACTGGTGACCATGTTTTGTCGATACCGAGTACCAATACCGAGTACTTGAAGAAGTATTAACCTGCTATCAGTGACTATCAGCCTACATTTTGTGACATCAATGCCACTGTTTGCGTCACACGTTTTTTAATTCGTTTTAATAATGATTTTCTTTCATTTCATTTTTTTAAACATGGTTTTTTAATAACTCATATTAGCTGTCTATAAAAAAGTAAAATTTATCTATTTAAACAAAGTTTCTGGTGTGTTTACAAGTTTGGTTCGAAACATCTATCGCGACCTACATATTAGTCATGACAAAGCGAACTGTCCTCTATAAAATGTACAATAGTTAGGAATTCCTTTTAAACCTTTAACTTTGACTAGTAATTAATTCTAACCAATAGTTAAATGACTTTTTCACACGGAAAATATTTTGCAATTAAACACATAGGACAAAGCAATAGTAATTGAGTCCAATTGAGGTTGAAAGGTGAATGGTTGCCAATGACAAAAAGTCGTCATGTGGTACATTTTGTTTATTCATAAAAACGAAATGTTTTAAGGATGCAATTCTGTGTGCATCTTTGCTAGTCGAGTAGCACGTAATACTCGGCATCAGCATCACTTTATTACGTGGCCGATTGCCGAGTATTCTGAGTATACCAACATTGGCCGACCCCGAGTAGCCGAGCCGAGTATCGGTGGAGCCATAATTTTCATTAATTCATGTAAGTCTTTTTGTAACATTTCAATATCTTGCTCTCATTTAATTTTTCTACAGATCATACAATAATCAGCAAAGAAAGTAACTTTTGTTCCAGCTTGAGGTCCTGCTGAGTAAATCATTTTTGTAATTAGGAAATCTAGGGGGCATAGGAAGTTCATTGTTAAACTAGGAGTTAACCGTTCTGATTTATATCCAATTTTTATCAAGTTCTCTCTCTACCAAAAAATTATTATTGTTATTCAATGAACAATGGGACCTGAGATTCCAAACTAGTAAAGTTTTTTTCTTTATAAAGTTTTTAAAAATTAACTTAGGTGGTGATATTTATAATATCCCTTTAGAAGTTCAATATTGTTTTATCTATTTGATTATTATTACCT
>MUZC01000018.1:15794-37596 GCA_002072015.1 Radix auricularia
AAAAAAAAAAAAAAAAAACCACTATCACTATCCCAAGTCTGAGTTCAATCACAGACGCACAAGGAACTCCACAAGAAGTCGGAGAGCAAAATACCAACTGAATATTTAATAATAAAAAAACAAATCCAATAGCAAATGAACCACACTAAGTTACAATCCAAAATACACAAACCTCCCATCTCTCACCAGATCACCCGATCACCACACACCCGTCATAAAAAGGACCGGCCACACGGTCTGCGTCCTTGAACTCCTCGCTGGAAACAAAAAAACAACACACCACACAAAAAGGGGCAGTCAACCTCGGGAACCCCCCCCACCCCTCCCTCGACCGCAACAGGTAAAGGGAAAACATCAAAACATGTAGCAATACCCAGACACGTAACAACTTAAACGAGCAAAATACCCGTGCTATGCTACGGAGTAGGCACAATAAGAGTAGCTTTATTTAGTTTTGGGCCTCAAATTCTCCTTAAAAATTAATATAAACGGATCTGGAAATTAGGGTTGTGATAAATCAAACCCTTCTTAATAAAAACAAAGGTAAGTGTGTCGAGAAAAATAAACATATTATTAGTTTAAATCCTACCCATCAATTTTGGTATTTCTGCTTTAATAAAGCAACATCATTATCATTCATGGCTCTACAGCCCATGTAGGGCCCTGACTTTCTCAACCACATCCTTCCATTCAGATCGATTAATGGCTTTCTTTTTTCATGCTCGAACCCCTTTAATAACGCATGCTATATATTCTACATAAATAACAAATGTCGTTAACAGTTACAAAAAGCTAACGGGCAAGGCTCACTTTCTTTTCACGTGAATCAAAACATGAAAACTATATCTTTCCACATGATTCCTTTGGTTCTTATAAATTGCTCGCTAAACACCCATTTCATTTAAAGTCTAAGCATGAAATTCGTTGAAGGCGAATAGGACATTTTTAGCCATATAATATTTGTGAATATTGTGGCTTGGGGAGACTGGAAAATATGGTTTATTTGTTTTCAAGGCTCATGTTCCTTTAACGTAAATAAAAACATAAGAAAAATGCTGCTTTTTAAGAAAATCGTGAGAAATTGATCTCCTTATAAATTTTATGTCAATCATTATATATTCCCGCACATTTTTTCTAATAGTAACAATTCACTTTAAAGCAATCTTTATTTCCGTTGTATACTATTCATCTAATAAACCTAAAACAGCTTGGCACAAAATGAGTTGTTGTCAGTGTGTTTTTTTTTGACATAACACGCACTTTCTTATGCTAGATCCTATTTATAAGTCGTAATACCCGTAATATTTCTTTACACTTGATATATTTTCACCTTAAAGAACAGATTTTACCAGAAGCGTATGTCATGCAACCGCATCGTTTGAGAAATGTACCCAATTTTTTAAAATGGATGTTTCATCATTCGTTAGGTCTTAGAGTAAAATACATGTCTTAAAATTACTTTTTTCATGGGAAAAGCTCTTCAAAACATTATTTCTAGGCTAAGCATGAACTTATTCAAATGAATAGGATTTTGTATGCGCCAGATATTAATTATGTGAATATTGATGCTAAATTAAGGTATGTATGAGTTAATTTGTTTTAAAGTAACACCTTAAATCGCAAGGTTTGAGCTGAAAATGTACCCGGCTGGTTTACATTAGTTGTGCAAAAAGTATTTTCTATTTGGTGTTTGGACACTTCGACCCCGGTGTGGCGAGAAAGATGTTGATATATTTTTGACAAGTTGTCTAGGGGTATATTATTTAATTTATTCTCTCTCTCGGCCTACACGAGCATACTTTAGTGATCTCTCACAATACGATGATCAACAAACAATTAGGTGAAATTGTAATAATAGTTTATTTTACAATATATACAAAGGGCGGAAACAAGTTCCGTTACTGGCAAATATCATCATGAGGCTTGTGCCAATCAATATCTCAATTATAGGGTTATACTTATATTTTATAAGGATGACTGCCCCGCTCTGTGACGGTTGGTTCTGCAATCGGTCCTATGGGCTGGGTTCCAACCACTCTGAGGTGTAAGCAACCTGAGTGATTAGCTTCAGCGTTACACTTGGGAGTACGCTGGTGATGATGACTGGTCCTCCTCTGGTCCTGTTGATCAATGCAGGGTGAGGTAGGGGTTGGATGCAGGTCGCTTGGATAGCGGTGAGTCCAGCTCCTGGTCCAATCGTTGGCTGTGGTTCGGATGCAAGTCGCTTGGATAGCGGTGGGTCCAGCTCCTGATCCGGGGGTTACGACGCTTCGTTAGGACGGTTGCTGCCTGGAGTTCATGTTATCTCTCAGCGCAGTCGGGTGCCTAAAAGCCAGACTGAGATAGAAACAATATGTGTGAGGATGGTTTCTATGCTCGTCTGTTTTGATCCACCTTTGGGCAGCCGAGCCTTCAGAGCCAGGGGCCAAATGGTGGTCAAATACATTTTTATGAACACATTGTCATCAATACATATATATATAAATATATATCATAAATTGGGAATAAAATGTCAGTATCATTGTGTAATAGGATGGTTGAATAAGCACAATGATATAATTGGTTACCCCAATATAAATCTATCCATCTGTCTGATGGTTAATTAATACATTCTATAATATGATACAAAATGATACTTCATCTATTGAGTGGATGGTAAAATAAATACAATGCTATTATTGGTTACACCAATATAATTCCATCCATCGGCCTGATGGCTAATTAATATAATACCGAATGATATTTCATCCTGTGAGTGGATGGTAGACTAAATGCAACGCTATTATTATTATTGGTTACACCAATATAATTAAGGCCATCTGCCTGACGGCTATTTAATATGTTCTATAATCTAATACGGAATAATAATACATTTCCATCATGTGAATGAAATAAATATAATTACAGTTATATTAAAGTTAATAATAGTATTAGTTATACTAATACAATTCAATCCATCTAACGGATGGTTCACGTGTTATATTTATTTAAGAAATGGGATACATGTAACCCGGCGTGCGACCGGCCTATGGCTAATTGGGTCAACACGTCTACAATTTCAACATGACATTGTACGAATCTTAATATTTACATATCGGTGTGAAATAAGCTCACAAATACCAGGGGAATAAGTTAGAGTTACAACTTACATAGATTCTGGTAATGATAATAAACGTCGGCGTTTCTTGCTCAAATCGATGGTAAGCGATTTGGTCCAGTGGGTTGAACACTTAAATCGTTAACCTTGCTGTAGTTCGGCTGAGCGGAAGAAAAGACAGTCGTCCCTACTCGTCGAGTTTATATATCGTAAGGGACAGCCTCATTTCCAGGAAGTTAATTGCATATATTATTATTAACCTCTGCTCCTTGACCTCTTGGAGCGTTATCTCCCTTTTGTTTACATTCCTTCTTGTGCAAATAACAGTGGCTCACAGAATTTCGCCACACCCGGACGACCCCGGACGATTCCACCCCGGACGGTTCGACCCTGGCAGTTCCACTACAGGGCGTTTTGTCCCCAGTTCGCTTCGACTCTGGTCGGTTCGACCGCGGACGGTTCGACCCCGGTCGATTCGATCCCGGGCGATTCGATCCCGGGCGATTCGATCCCGGACAGTACCACCACGGGGTTTTTCGGCCCTAGGGCGTTTCAACCCCGGAAGTTTTGACCCTTTTGTTTCTAAACTGAGATTTTTTTCATTTATAATGTGCCACTTTATTACTATTATTATTTTAAATTAATTTTTGGTATATTATGAATTAGAAATTAAAAACAGAATTTCAACTAATATCCCAAACACACTTAAAAAGGACCTAAGTTAAATTGAGTTTTAAAGATGTATATATTAAAGTGGCTCAAAGATTTTCACTGTGATAACAAAAATAAATGATTTTTATAAAAAAAAATATCGATTAGCTGAACAATGCACCTCGCAGGCGTTGGAGCCATTACAAACGCGCGCCCTTCAATTTACTTCTTGTGTTCCTTCACAAAAAGCACCCTGCAAATAGTTTACAAAGTTGCTCCTCTATAAAAAAAATTACATTTCCGCTATTTAACTCCCACTCTTACAACAGTGTATAAACGCTTATACACGTACCATTTTATTATTTAAAATCCCTGAGCGTTTACTTTCAATACGAATTTCCTTATTGTCAGTTTATAATGAAATCGATCCAAACACTTACTTGTATTAAGTAAGCACCTAAGAGAACTACATCTTCCACCTAACAAATATTTGCAATCGTATTTATGAAAAAGCACTTATTAAATCTTTCAAAATTGTTTCCTTGTTAATTTTTCTATTAAGAAATTTCATTTTCTGTAATTTTTTCTTGTTATACGCCCGTAGAATATTTGCCTCTATCTGATTATATATGTAGATGTATAAAAGCTTATATTAAAATGTAAAATTGATATTTCGTCTGCAATTAAATAATTTCTTCACATTTATTTCTATAGTTATTTAACAGTGACTAAGAGAAATTAGTTCGACCCATCTTCGTGGGATTTTATTATTGTAAAATACATTTAAATTTTTTATAAAGGTTCCATTTTCTTTAAAAATAAATATGTGCCAATTAGCCTCAATCTTATCCAATTACATATTATAACTATAAATAAAGCACTTTCAATAGCGACTATAAGTTCTTTTCACTGTGTATTTTCCATTGTGGCAATTCATGCGAGTAATCATCCAACTAATCCGAAATGGCTAAATTCTTCTTAAATGAAACATAAAGTAAAATCATCTCTGAAAAATTATTGGAGATTGAACTTCTCATTAATAGTTTTTTAAGTCACATTCAATGACTTCCCGTTATCTTTTATTCAAGCACCCACGAAGATCGCATCGGCAGAAACTTGTGTTCATAAAATTAACGGAATTTTTCTTAATCCAGTGCATAATTGTAACTATACATAAACCATTACGTGGTAACGTCTTTTTAATATTTAATTTCACTTTTAGCAAACTATGAAATAAATCATTATTTCACAACTAATACAAACACACAGTCACAGGCACACACAGACGCACATAAACACAAACATTGAACACACTCGCACACATGCTTATTCACACACTCGGATTATAATCAACATAAAAAGTAACATCAAATAAATTAATATAATAAAAGCTTCATGACGCCACTTAATTTTTTTTTACGGCGCGCAAAACAACACCTTCTGTTAATCTCAAACCCAAAATCATTATGATTTTACGTCTATATTTTTAATTTTTAAAAAGTTAGCAAGAGTTGCGTGGTATAGGGGCTTCACACACACACACACACTGACTGACGGACGTAAATGCGCCTTAGCGCATTATATAACAGACGAGCAAAATACCCGTGCTACGCTACGGGGTAGAAACAATATGATTAATTTTATTTAGTTTTGGTTCACAAATTCTCCTTAAAAATGAATGTAAACGCATTTGGAAATTATGGTGGTGATAAATCAAACCCCTTCTTAATAAAAACAACGATATGTGTGTAAAGAAAAATAAAAATATTATTAATTTAAGTATTACCCATCAACTTTGGTATTCCTGCTTTAATATATCATCTTCATTATCATCCGTGTCTCTACAGCCCATGCAGGGCACTGGCTTGCTTACCACATCCTTCCAGCTACAGCCCATGTTAGGGCCCTGGCCTGCTCAACCACATCCTTACATTCATATCGATTGATGGCTTTTTTTCACCATGCATGCTCGAACCCCTTTAATAACGCACGCTATATATTCTACGTGAATAACAATTTTTTAACAGTTTAAAACAATCTAACGGGCAAGGCTCACTTTTTTTTCACGTGAATCAAAATATGAAAAGAGTATCTTTCCAAATGATTTCCTTGGTTCTTAGAAATGGCTCGCTTAACACCCATTTCATTTATAGTCTTAGCATGAAATTCGTTCAAGACGAATAGGATATTTTTAGCCATATATTATTTGTAATTATTGTGGCTTGGGGAGAGTAGAAATTATGGTTTATTTGTTTTCAAGGCTCATGTTACTTTAACGTGAATAAAAACAAAAGAACAATGCTGATTTTTAAGAAAATCGTGAGAAATTAATCTCCTTATAAATTTTGTGTCAATCATTATATATTCCCGCACATTTTTTCTAATAGTAACAATTCACTTTATATCAATCTTTATGCCCGTTGTATACTATTCATCTAATAAACTTAAAACAGCTTGGCCCAAAATGAGTTGTCAGTGTGTTTTTTCGACATAACAGGCATTTTCTTATGCTAGATCCTATTTATAAGTCGTAATAACCGTGATATTTCTTTTGACTTGATATATTTTCACCTTAAAGAACAGTTTTTACCCGAAGCGTATGTCATGCAACCGCATCGTTCGAGAAAGGTACCCAATTTTTTAAAATGGATGTTTCATCATTCGTTAGGTCTTAGAGTAAAATGCATGTCTTAAGATTACTTTTTTCATGGGAAAAGCTCTCCAAAACCTTATTTCTAGGCTAAGCATGGCCTTAGTCATATGAATAGGATTTTGTATGCGCCAAATATTAATTATGTGAATATTGATGCTAAATTAAGGTATGTATGAGTTACTTTGTTTTAAAGTAACACTTTAAATCGCAAGGTTTGATCTGAAAATGTACCCTGCTGGTTTACTTTAGTTGTGCAAAAAGAATTATCTATTTGGTGGTTGGACACTTCAACCCCGGACGATTCCACCCCGGTCGGTATGACCCTGGCAGTTCGACCACAGGGCGTTTTGTCCCCAGGTCGTTTCGAGTCTGGTCGGTTCGACCACCGACTGTTCGACCCCGGTCGATTCGATCCCGGGCTATTCGATCCCGGACAGTTCCACCACGGGATTTTTCGACCCTAGGGCGTTTTCACCCCGGACGTTTCGACCCTTTTGTTTCTAAACTGAGATTTTTCTCATTTATAATGTACCACTTTATTACTATTATTATTTTAAAATTATTTTTGGTATTTTAGGAATTAGAAATTAAAAACAGAATTTCAACTAATATCCCAAACACACTTAAAAAGAACCTTAGTTAAATTGGGTTTTAAAGATATATATATTAAAGTGGCTCAAAGATTTTCACTGTGATAACAAAAATAAATGATTTTTTAAAATAAAAAAATGTCGATAACCTGAACAATGCACCTCGCAGGCGTTGGAACCTTTACTAACGCGCGCCCTTCAATTTACTTCTTGTGTTACTTAACAAAAAGCACCCTTCAAATAGTCTACAAAGTTGCTTTTCTTTTGAAAAAAATACATTTCCGCTATATAACACCACTCTTACAACAGTATATAAACGCTTATACACGTACCATTTTACCACGTTTTTTTTTCTTAGTTTGCTTTCTTGTCTGGATGTCTTTCCAAGGCAAAAATTGAATTCCTTTTTTGAACCACTTCTGATCATCCAATTTTGATGAAATTTTGCATGCATACTTGATTCACATGACAATTTAATATTTCATTAATTATAGTACTCAATTCTACTTAATTATAGTAGAATTAAATTATTTTTTTCCTTATATGGAATAACTAATCAAATGTCAATGATTTCTTGTGTTTTCCGGAAAATGTTTCGTTAAGTTCGGTAATTTTCTCAAAATTTCTTGAAATTTGAAAAATGTATAAGCGTTAATTTCAAACAGGAACAAATAAATAATATATATATATATATAAAAAGCTTTTTAAAACACCACGTTTTTCATTTGAACTAAAAAGTATAAAATAAAATATTTTTTAAAAAGTTTTTAAGATACCACGTTTTGTGAACTAAAAAGGAGAAAATAATTTTTTTCTTGGGCTCTGTTGGAACTTCCCTTCCCCTGGGCTGAGCCAGAATTTTCTAATAGTAACAATTCACTTTATATCAATCTTTATTCCCGTTGTATACTATTCAACTAATAAACTCAAAACAGCTTGGCACAAAATGAGTTGTTGTCAGTGTGTTTTTTCGACATAACAGGCATTTTCTTAAGCTAGATCCTATTTATAAGTCGTAACACCCGTGATAATTCTTTACACTTGATCTATTTACACCTTAAAGAACAGTTTTTAACTGAAGCGTATGTCATGCAACCGCATTTTCCAAGAAATATACCCAATAATTATTTTTCAAAATGAATATCTCATCATTCGTTATGTCTTAGAGTAAAATAGATGTTTTAAGATTACTTTTTTATGGGAAAAGCTCTGCAAATTTTTTTTTCTATTTCTATTCCCAAACGGGCTTAAAATTTTACACTGCTCGAATTTTTAATCTTTGCAAAAAAATATTATCAGTGGGTAAGAAATAGTGCCATTCAGGGCTCGGCAATTATTATAAACTCATGACCCAGGAAATGAAAAGTAACCATCAAATAGTTTACAAAGTTTTCACTCTTTAAAAAAATTACATTTTCGCTATTTAACCGCATTCTTTCAACAGTGTATAAACACTTATACACGCACTATTTTATTAATTAAAATCCCTGAGCGTTTACTTTTAATACGAATTTCCTTAATGTCAGTTTATAATGAAATCGATCCAAAACACTTACTTGTATTAAGTAGGCACCTAAGAGAAATACATCTTCCTCCTAACAAATATTTGCAATTTTTTAAATGATAAATCACTTGTTAAATGCTTCAAAAGCGGTTCTGTGTTAATTTTTCTATTAAGAAACTTCATTTTCTGTAATTTTGACTTGTTATAATCCCGTATAATTTCTGCCTCTATTCGATAATATACGTAAATAAATAAAAGCTTATATTAAAATGCAAAATTGATATTTCTTCTACAATTAAATAATTTCTTCACATTTATTTCTATAGCTATTTAACAGTGACTAAGGGAAATTCGTTCGAACCATTTTCGTATGATTTTATTATTGTAAAATACAATTAAAATGTTTAGAAATGTTCCATTTCCTTTACAAATAAATATGCACCAATCTTTCCCAATACATANTAACTATAAATAATGCAATTTCAACAGCGACTATAAGTTCTTTTCACAGTTTATTTTCCATTGTGGCAAATGTATGCGAGTAATCATCAATTTCTATACTAAAATCAAACATAAAGTAAAAACCATCTCTAAAAAAATCATTGTTCTTCTCATTAACAGTTTTTTAAGTCACATTCAATGACTTCCCGTTATCTTTTATTCAAGCACCCATGCAGATCACATCGGCAGAAACTTGTGTTCATAAAATTAACGGAATTTTTCATAATCCAGTGCATAATTTTAACTATACATAAAAGATTACGTGGTAACGCCGTTTCAATATTTAATTTCACTTTCAGCAATCTATGAAATAAATCGTTCTTTCACAACTAATGCAAACACACAGTTACACATACACAGACGCACATACACATAAGCACACTCACACACATGCATAATCACACACTCGGATTATAATCAAGATAAAGGTAACATTAAATAAATTAATATAATAAAAGCTTCATGACGCCACTTAATTTTATTTTTACGGCGCGCAAAACCACACCCTCTGTTAATCTCAAACCCAAAATCATTATGATTTTGCGTCTATATTTTCAATTTAAAAAAAAAAGTTAGCAAGAGTTGCGTGGTATAGGGGCTTCACACACACAGACGGAAATGTGCTTAGGCGTATTATTATATAGACGAGCAAAATACCCGTTCTACGCTACGGGGTAGGAACAATAAGAATAACTTTAATTGGTTTTGGGTCTCAGATTATCCTTAAAATGAATGTAAACGCATCTGGAAATTAGGGTAGAGATGAATCAAACCCCTTCTTAATAAAAACAACGATATGTGTGTCAAGAAAAATTAAAATATTATTAATTTAAGTATTACCCATCAATTTTGGTATTTCTGCTTTAATATGGCATCATTGTCAGGGGTATGAGAACCACTGGGGTTGTCATTTGGAATACTGCCTGGTCACGGGCTCATGTTTTGAACTCTGAACGAGTTCACTCGAGTTCATGTCACGAGGGGAGCGTTTGCTCAGACCACGCAAAGTCTGTCCAGAGACCCGGGTATATAACTCGTGCGTCTCGCTGTGTAAGACAGAGACGGACATGATGTTATGGTAGAGAGCAGTGGGGTGTAGACAAGTGACCAGTGTCAGAACAGGAGATTACCGCAACTGTTAGAGCGGCCGTGTAGGTCCGTAGGACGGTACAGCGGGCTAGATGGTAACGGAGAGACATGAAGATAGGTGTTAGTGAGACGGCAGAAGTGTACATAGTTGACAAGTGTCTTGGCATGTAAATAAAGATTGCTGATGAGAAAAGGACTTGTGTTACATTTCTGGTACAACAGTGTGGAGTGTAAGCCTCGGAACCTAACCCTAGACAACGGTCCACGACAATCATCATTATCATTCGTGGCTCTACAGCCCATGTAGGGCCCTGGCTTGCTCTACCACATCCTTCCAGCTACAGCCCATGTAGGACCCTGGCCTGTTCAACCACATCCTTCCATTCAGATCGATTGATGGCTTTCTTTTACCATGCTCGAACCCATTTAATAACGCATGCTATATATTCTACGTGAGTAACAAATGCCGTTAACAGTTTAAAAAATCGAACGGGCAAGGCTCACTTTCTTTTCACATGAATCAAAACATGAAAACAATACCTTTCCACATGATTCCTTTGGTTCTTAGAAATAGATAGCTAAACACCCATTTCATTTATAGTCTAAGCATGAAATTCGTTCAAGACAAATAGGAACTTTTTAGCCAGATATTATTTGTGAATATTGTGGCTTAGAGAGTAAAAAATATTGTTTATTTGTTTTTAATGCACATGTTCCTTTAACGTGAATAAAAACATAAGAACAAAGCTGCTTTTTTAAGAAAATGGTGCGAAATTGATCTCCTTATAAATGTTTTGTTAATTATTATATATTCCCGCACATTTTTTCAATAGTAACAATATACTTTATATCAATCTTTATTCCCGTTGTATACTATTCATGTAATAAACTTAAAACAGCTTGGCACAAAATGAGTTGTTGCCAGTTTGTTTTTTCGACATAACAGGCATTTTCTTATGCTAGATCCTATTTATAAGTCGTAATACCCGTGATATTTCTTTACACTTATTTGCACCTTAAAACTTAAAGAACAGTTTTTACCCGAAGCGCATGTCATGCAACCGCATTGTTCGAGAAATGTACCCGATTTTTTAAAAAATGGATGTTTCATCATTCGTTAGTTCTTAGAGTAAAATACATGTTTTAAGATTACTTTTTTCATGGGCAAAGCTCTCCTAAAATGTATTTCTATATTTAGGCTAAGAATGGCCTTAGTCAAATGAATAGGGGTTTTTTATGTGCCAGATATTAATTATGTGAATATTGATGCAAAAGTAAAGTATGTATGAGTTAATTTGTTTTAAAGAAACACATTAAATCGCAAGTTTTTAGCTGAAAATGTACCTTCCTGGTTTACTTTAAATGTGCAAAAAGTATTTTCTATTTGGTGCTTGGATACTTCGACCCCGGAAAGTTCGACCACAGGACGTTTCGTTCCCAGGTCGTTTGGACTCTGAATGTTTCGACCACGGACCGTTCGACCCCGGGCGAATCGATCCTGGACAGTTCCATCACGGGACTTTTCCACCCTATGGTATTTCGACCCTTAACGTTTCGACACTTTCGTTTCTAAACTGAGATTTTTTTTCATTTATAATGTGTTGTTTTATTACTATTATTATTTTTAAATAAATTATGAATTAGAAATTAAAAATAGAATTTCAACTCCTATCCCATTCACACTTAAAAAGGACCAAGGTTAAATTGGGTTTTAAAGATGTATATATTTAAGTGTCTCAATGATTTTCGCTGTGATAACAAAAATAAATGATTTTTAAAAAGATTGTCGATAAGCAGAAAAATTATGAATTATTTTTATACCATTAACTAAATTTATATATACAAAAAATAATAATAAATTTCTACGGTGTAGATTGAAAGTGGCCGAAACGTCCGGGATCGAAACACCCTTTGGTCGAAACGTCATGTGGTCGAAACGACCTGGAGACGAAACGTCCTGGGGACGAAATTACATGTGGTCGAACTGGCAGGGTCGAATCGTCCGGGATAGAATGATCCGTAAATCTTACTCTTTATATATTTTTAGGGATTTAGTGTTTTTATTTGCCTGCATAAAGTTCACTGGTTTATCCAAAAATCATACCAGCTTGCAATATTATATTTCCGATAATATATTACAGTAAAGAAAACATTTGGCGTAAAATCAAACAACTATGAGTGGTTTAAGAAGATAAATACTGGTTGTTATGTTAGAGGCGCAACTTTAGCAGACTTAGAAATTAGCAAATCACACACACATACTCACATAGCCCCTCCCCCACCACAAACACACACAAATTTGCACCAATTGACAATACTACAGTTTTAACCATAACACTTACCATAATATTGCATTATTCTAGCAATAAGTCTTTTTTGACGTAAGATTTTTCATTCATATACCAATTAATCCACAACATCCATTCCTTAACAGTTTATAGATGACATTTATTAAGGACAAATGAGATTTATTTTTATTGAGCCGTTTGGAAATGTTTTTATGATGAATCACTTGATAAATACTTCAAAAGCGGTTCCATGTTAAGTTTTCTATTAATTAAGAAATGTCATTTTCTGTAATTTTGACTTGTTATAAGCCCGTATAAAATTTGCTTCCATCCGATTATATACATAGATATATAAAAGCTCATATTAAAATGTAAAATTGATATTTCGTCTGCAATTAAATAATTTCTTCACATTTATTTCTAAAGTTATTTAACAGTGACTATGAGATATTAGTTCGACCCATCTTCGTGTGATTTTATTAATGTAAAATACAATGTAAAATTTTAGAAAGGTTCCATTCTCTTTAAAAATAATTATGCGCCAATTAGCCTCAATGTTACCCAATTATATATTATAACTAAATAATGCATTTCAATAGCGACTATACGTTCTTTTCACTGTTTATTTTCTAATGCTCAAAGGCTCATTTCTTCTAAATAGAGACATAAAGAAAAACCATCTCTGAAAAAATTTTTGGAGATTGATCCTCTCATTAACAATTTTTTAAGTCACATTCAATGACTTCCCGTTATCTTTTATTCAAGCACTCACGAAGATCGCATTGGCAGAAACTTGTGTTCAAAAAATTAACGGAATTTTTTATAATTCAGTGCATAATTTTAACTATACCTAAATCATTACCCTGTAATGTCTTTTCAATATTTAATTTCACTTTTAGCAATCTATGAATTAAATCATTATTTAACAACTAATACAAACACACAGTCACACGCACACGCAGACGCGCGCACACACGCACACACATATGAAACACACTCGCACAGATGCATATTCACACACTCGGATTATAATCAAGGTAAAAAGTAACATCAAATAAATTAATGTAATAAAAGCTTCATGACGCCACTTAATTTTATTTTTACGGCGCGCAAAACCACACCCTCTGTTAATCTCAAACCCAAAATCATTATGATTTTGCGTCTATACTTTCAATTTTTAAAAAAAAGTTAGCAAGAGTTGCGTGGTATAGGGGCTTCACACACACGGACGGAAATGTGTTTAGGCGCATTATTATATAGATTCTAAAATAAAAATCGTTTACCAAATTGTGCATACGCCATACGCACTTATGTATTATTTTTAAAACTATAGATAATAGATTGTAAAAAAAGAAATTGTTTCTTTTTGGTTTTTTAAAAATTGAATCGTCGTTGTTTGTAATTCTGTCTTTAGTCGACTTAGTCCTAGTTTTAAATATTTATTTTACTCAGCTTCAGAAGTTCCTATATAAACAAATTGTATTAAAGTACAATGAAAATAGATGATATATAAATTAGGGCTGTTATCGATTAAATTAAATTTAATCGTTAACTTTTGAAAAATTACCGATTAATTAATCGATAATTTTGTTAAGCTAAAAATAAAGATGTATGACGTCATTTGACTAAAAATTTCAATGGAAGTAATAAAAACAGGCAATTTGTATGTTCCTTAATTTTTAAAAAAAAACAGTTAGCACTGAAAACAAGTTAAATTACGTATTAAAGTTGAGGCACTTGAATGAAAATTTCAATTTAATTTTATAAGTATAAAAGTAATACAGCTGTATAGAAATTGTTTGATGATTAGTAAAAACATAAAGATCATCTTTTTATCTCAAGTTCAGGTGGTTTGAAAGCTATGATTTTTTTTCTAAGACCTCATAATCTCTTTTTTCACTATTTCGTTTTCCTTCATATTTTGTGCCCTTTTATTGCATTTTAAAATGCCCATAACATAAGTATTTAATTTCTTTAATTTAAAACACGTACTATTGATAGGGGATATATTTAAAAATAAGTAGTTCAATATAATGTCAATGAATTTAAATGTGTTATTGTTAAATAGTTAAAAACAATGTGTTTTTTTATTTTTATTTTATATCATTGTCCTTATAAAACAGGTTATTTTAAAGTATACTCTTTCTGAATTCCCTTAACGGAGAAGTTTGTACGTAAAAAAATAATAATAAAATAAAAACTATTATTAATTATTTATTAATAAATCGAATTTAACACACAAAAAATTTCTATTTTTAATCACTATTTTATCGATTAAAATAAATTTAATCGATAAAATAATTTACCGATTAATCGAGAAATTAATCGGTAATTTCCGCAGCCCTAATATAAATATAAGAAAACGGTTCTACACTATTGAGTTTCATTTCTTTTTTATTTACTAGTATTCACATATTATAATAATGTTAACAGTAATGCAATAATTTCAATAATGTAAAAAATGGTGATGTCTAATACTACTGTCTTAGACTAAGAACAGACAACATAAAATATTAATATTATAATTAACTATGTTCAATTTATAGTATATCATATGCTCGATTAAACTAAATTTATAATAATACCCAAAATGTAAATATTTAAATGTTCATGAGACTTTGTCCTAGTATAATTCACATGTTATATTATTCATTGTCTTGTTACTCACTAACTATTACGCGTGAAATATCTTTTACTTTTTCTTAATTATAATAAATTATATTAATACAATGACTATGCTATATTATAAACTGTGATTTTTCAATTTCAATTACTAAATTTAAAAACTTTATTGTTTGATAATAATCAAAAGTTTATTGTAGCCTTCATTTTAAAAATGATTAAATATAATAATGTTGTTTTTTTTAAAACAAAGTCATAGACAAAAGTAAAAATGTATTTTAAAAAATTAGTATGCACTTATTACTTTAGTTAGTTTACTGTAAATATCACATGATAATTAGCCATAATGTCAATGTTGTAATTTGAATT
Organism: Radix auricularia; assembly: GCA_002072015.1. Classification (NCBI taxonomy): domain Eukaryota; kingdom Metazoa; phylum Mollusca; class Gastropoda; family Lymnaeidae; genus Radix; species Radix auricularia. The sequence continues at coordinate 31,159 of MUZC01000018.1, forward strand.
CAAATTATTTAAAATTATTATGTAAAAATGAAATAATATTTTTGTTTTAAACATTTCTAAAATTATACATTAAATTTATGTATAAAATTGTTTGTATAAGCACACCTACATCATAGGCTTTTAGTATTAATTTATACTTTTTTGTAACTGCATAGTAAATAGGAAATGAAAGCATTTAAATATGTTTAATACTTATAAAAAATAATTTAAGGTAACTTTACTTCTTATCTGGCATCTTCTGGCAAACAGGGACACTTTTAAACAATATTTAGAGAGTATTTCATTTATAATGAAATTTGCTACAGTGTTTAACAATGTATAGAAACAATATATTATATTAAAATAGTTCCAACATTTTTAAAAATTGGTTAAACAGTATTTATTGTACTTAGATATTTGCCACATTCTTTATCAATGTTTAGACAATATTTATTTTATTAAGATGTTTGCCTCTGTCTTAAACCTTATCTTAGATATACAGACGCTCCTTCTATGCAGAAGATAATTGCGTCCACAGACCATGAGAGATGATCTGTTAGCAAGTGATGCAGCGGTCACAGGCCACGGCTATAGGGGTTCCACGCATTACCCCAGCCGCCTAACTATTGTCTAGTTAGGTACCCATTCGGAGCTGGGTGACTCGGGGACTCCTCGGGCCTCGAGAAAAGATCCTCACTTTCGTGTGGATTTGAACTCGTGACCATCGGTATGACAGTCGAGAGCGCTACCTCTCGACCACCACGTCACACAATGTTTAGACAATATTTATTTCATTAAAATGTTTGCCTCAGTCTTAAACAATGTTTAGACAATATTTATTTTATTAAAATATTTCCACATTCAATGTTGTGTCACATCTATTCCATCTGCCATCAATGTAAGTAAATTGTATTTTCTATTTTAAGATTTGTGGAAGATGGGAAGTGTTTCACAACATAATTAAATATAAGATTCCTCTAATGTTGTACTCATCACTCAAAAGACATCTTTGTAATAACATAGCTAGTGTTATCTTTAATAATTTAACATAATTCTTGTAAAACACGAATATGATATTCTTACATTTGTATATGGTAAGTATTTTTAGAATTAAAATGAATCTTTTTGAAATATAATCTTTTAAAAGTACTTTCTTTATATATAATTTTGACCAACTCCATCTAGGTAAGAAAATATTTTAAATTTAATTTATTGTTATAGCCTATATACAATAAATTAATAAGTTAAACAAATATTTAATTATAAATGTGTTTCTCTTTTTTTTTGGAACAAGACCAACTAAAATTTCAATATTGATGTAGACACAATTATTCTGTCATGGAATAAAAGTTATTAAAAAAATGTTTTAAACATCTTTATCGCATCAAATAACGTGTAGATTCTAAATGCTCTCTAAATAATATAATGAAATGTGCACATACCACTACAGTTTTTTTTCTGCACTTTTTTGTTACTTTATTATTTTAAATCTAATTATTTGTTTTTAAAGCTTTTAATGTTCTCAATGCTTCTTTAAATAAATAAATAAATCGGGATATTATAAAAGTTTTCAATATTATTTTGCTAATTTCTTTTTTCAGCTATTGATGAGAAAGGAAAAAAAAATCTCTTCTGGTGAGATTATTTATATTCTTATAGATACAATTTTGTTTTTGTTTTTTAAAATTAAATGTCAATCCTTGCTTTAAAGTTTTAATTAAGTGACCATAAAAAATTCTATTTTAATGTCTTTTTTTTTTTTAAAATGATACATAAACTTATTATTTATCCCTTTGACCTTCTGTAAATTTATTCTGGTTTTGTCTATTAGCTGTCAGTATTAAATTTAAAAGTGTTAAAATTGATTTATATATAATTTTTTTTTTTTAAATTGTTGAAATTGTTTTAATTAAAGCCTTCAATTTATATTTTGTAACTTGAAAAGAAATTTACTAGCTACCAACAGTACTTACCCCCATAATGCTTGATATAGACTGATTGACTTATATCCGTCAGAGACAACAATCTACAGAAATAATATGAATTATTTTTAGGGCATTTCAGAAATTGCATACAAAATTTCTTAAGTTAAATTTTAGTATTACATAATATTTTGAAAATTTTAATAAAAAACACAGATAATTGACCAATAAAAGACAGTGGTATAATTGACTGATGTTCTTGATATATTGGGATAAAACATTAGTTTAAAATATGATTTTGGTCATTTAGATAGAGATGATCTGCAAGATAAGAGGCCTTTTTTCAATTTTAATGAGATATCAATGATTATTGACATTGAAATAAAAAAAAAATATCAATGACAAAATGCTAAGTAAAATATAGAAATCGGTCGATGTATTAAAATAAAAAAATTGGCTTGTCACATTTTGTCGAGTAAATAGATATCATAATTATTGGGTTCAAGTATTTGAAAATTTTAATAACAAAACTTCTTCTTTAACTTAATGATATCAGTTGTAAGCAATAGTTATGTAATAAAACAACTATTTAAGTACTTTACAATATTTTTTAAATAAATCACCACATTAATTGATTTGTTTATAACAGTTTTCTTTTTTTATATGAACAAAAATTTCTTTTCAAATATGATTTTTTAAAAAAATGTTCGGACTTAAAAGAAAAGCTGCAATTAAGAACGCAATTTTGAAACATTTTTTTCTTTTTTATATATAAGAAAAAGTCTTTTTTAAAAATCTCATTGTAAGAGCATTTTAGTAGAGTAATATTCTTTATTCAAATTCTAGCCAAGGAAATTGAACAAAATTGGATCTATAAATTGTATAAGTAAAGAAATATGAAAGCAAATTGAAAAAATACCAACAACTATATAGTCATAAAGATTAAGTAACATTACTGAAGTATAGTTGAGAATAACTTAAGATATACTTTTGTCTGTTAAAAATCCATTAAATACATGGGTTGCCTGAAGTAACCAGGAAAGCCAACACTTAATCATCATTTATAACTCTAGTAGAATACAGGACTAAACACAAACCATACAAATACGTAGGACGCAATAATTTTGTGTACAGATTGAGTGTCTGTAACAAATAAGATAACATAAGATAAGATACATATCTGTTACATTGTCAGATGTTCTCATCTAGGGTATAAGGGCCTGGGATATTGATGTCAAGAGACAATAGACACAAATGTATGAAGAAGCGTGTATTAAAATAGTCCCAATGACTGAATGTCTTTGACATAAGCAGCTTTTCTAGTGTGTTTTAAGTGTATTAGGTTATCATAAGTATTATTGGAAGACATTTATTTTAAATATATTAATTTAATATTTTATTAATTTAATATGTATTCAACTTAAATCATTGTTTAAAAATTTAATAAAAAAGAATATAGATAAACAGTAAAGTCAAGTATGACATGAACTCAACTGTATTTAGAGATAATAATTTTTATCATTATATTATAAAATACTGCAGCAATGTTTTCATTTAACATTTGATTTGTTTTGTTTTTGTCTATAGGATATATGTTTGTTGAAGAAGTCTTATTGCCAAGACGTGAGATGTTTTGTGTCGTCTTGTAAAGGTTTATACATATCTTAGTTTAACAGCGTGCATTTAAAAAAAAAATTAAGCCTGATTGTTATATGATACTAGTCTTAAACATTTACTATACAGTAAATTCTTACATATTTAGGAATGTAAGACATTATAACAACAATAAATGTTTGCATTACAAGTCTAGAGAACCCTTATCATTTCTATACTAATAAATGTTTGTGTTATATGACTAGAGAACCCTTATCATTTCCATACTAATAAATGTTTGTGTTATATGACTAGAGAATCCTTATCATTTCCATACTAATCAAAATTAAATGTTACAATAGACTATTGACTGGAAGTGGAGGCGAACATGTATTTTGCTGCGTGCCCAAAATTCAGCAAATCCCTTTTACATAAACAAAGCGCCATTACGGATCTTAACGCCAACAATGGTAGTTTTAATTTCGTTTAATGTGTGAATAAATTATTTGTTTTTGTATAGTTTTTTTTGTATATAGTTGTATTGTATACTACATATACCTGGTTTTAATCATGCAAGTAATTTTTTCGCTTGTAAAGAGTTTGCGATCTTATATATCTATTACTAGTTCAAAAGCCTGCTTAAGCTGGCAGAACGAAATCACAAATATATTACCAATAACTGCAATAGAAAAAACCACGTGGCCTTTATTGCCATGAAAAGATTACGATATGAACAGAAATAACAAAGAATGTATGAAATACTGTAATAGAAAATATCATTGGTTTTTCCAGAACGTGATGTTTTCCAATGTCATCTAGTAGAGCATCCAGTTTAAGTTTGAAAACGCTTGCAACAAATCTGGACGAAATTCTACTGATTGGCCGTGTTGTAAATTGGTGACAATTTCAGACCATTTTGGGTTACATGTGTTTGTAATGAAGAAGTGGAGTTTCCCGTACTTTCTAACAATCGACATGGCATCTTGATAATATTGGAGCATATTTCTGGGGATTCCCTGGAAGGATGAAGGAAGTATTAGTGGTTGGCCTGGCATAAGGTCTTGTTGTCTCGTTTCGGTTTTCAAGAAATCCATCAAGCCAGTGTACTTATCTACCCTTAGTTTTGATTGATTGTGTTGCACAAAAATGAGTCAGTTTCCCTCCGTTTTGATGTAGCTATCCACAAAATATTGGAGGATTATGTTTCCAGCACTCAGGAAAGGATTAAATTCGTCTCTGATGGCATATCGGTAGTCATTATACTGCATTTAAGTGACTCTTGTTCTGGGATTTGTGGGTGATGGCCGACGCAAGCTTTTCATACTCGTAGGATTATATTGAAGTTTAATATCTGATGTCCAGCTTTGTTGCCAATACGGGAATAACACAGGGTAGACAATGGGATCCAAGTTGGCTTTGAGAAAGCTGATTCTTTGTGTTTTGCTTGCGAGTGAAATTGTTTTGCAGTGTATTCTGATGTCTCATTCAAGAGGAGGTTCTCCATCCGCATTTTGGAAGACGAAAGCCACTTCATTGGACCGTTCAGCATTGTAACGCCTTTGGTCATCGTTTCTATCATGAATGATGCACTTCCCGGGGTGTAGGTGACCGATGTCGTTTATTAGTGGCCCCTACTTCCCGTCTACCGGACCGTTGTTCGTTGGTTTCATTTGCTCTTCGAATGTGATCTAGTTGGTTTCGAGTTTCTCGTTGCCGGGATGCCTCCTCGTGTGTTTCTGTTCTTCTTCAATTCTTGTTATGTTCGTTTCTGCGACGTTTTCTATCGCTAATTTTGGCTTCATCGAATGTTCTTTTTTCGAGGCATAGTTGTGTCGTGGCAACACGCGAAGGTTTGTAAAATATGTGGAGTTGAAGAAGAAATACTAAAACAATGCGAACGTGAGATTGATGATGTGTACAGGCATAGGAGAACGGTGTCATACCTTAAATGCGGCGCAGCAATGCAGTTGGCAGTGGGTCAAGAACCGAAGACCGACACAACGACATCAACCGGTTGGTGGTGACTAACATCATGATTTATAACGGAGACAAACACGCATAGGCTGGTGGCCGATGTTAGACTCAACGCAAATGTGTGTTTGTGTGTACACAAATGCTGATGTCACAGGTTCGTGTGTTGTTTCGGTAATCGACGTTCTGAGCTAAAGCAATGACGTCATATCTTCTTTTTTACGACGAACACTTTTAATTTAATTATAATAATTTTGCGCTCCTTTTTAGCGCGCCTTTAGAGCACCCCTTCGCGCGCATTTGGACGGGGAGACACACGCATACCTTGGAAGATTATGTATTAGATTGGTTTTTGAGATTCCTCTAATGGTAATGAGTGTTGGTAATGTTTACTTTATGTTTATTGCTTTGTTTGTCTTCAAATAAGCTGAGTGTCTCTCTGTATTTATTGGTTTTTTGGTCTATGCCTTTTGTTGTTGGTGACTCTCTGTGTGATTATAATTTTCTGTCTGTCTGTTTCGGGACCATCCATAAAGTAAGTCAAACTATTTTTTACCATATTTAACTACCCTTTTCACAAATGGTGCGAATCCCCCGCCCACCTACAATACGGTACATTTTCGAAAAAAGAACTTATTAATAAAATAACTGAAAATTATTATATTAAACAACGTTACCTCACGAATGGCCGGACCGTCGCTCCTCCCCTTGTCACAAACTGTCTCTTTCTTACATTCCCCCATAAGCTTGTCTTACTTTATGGACGGCCCCCTTACCCCTGTCCCAAACTGTCTCTTTCTTATATTCCCTCCCCACACCTGGAGCTTCACTTACTTTATGGACCGTCCCTCTTCCCCCTGTAACAAACTGTCTCTTTCTTTGATTTCATCCACCCACCTGAAGCTTGACTTGATTTATGAACGGCCCCCCCCCTTACCCCTGTCACAAATTATCTCTTTCTTACCTACACCCA
>MUZC01000018.1:44574-56022 GCA_002072015.1 Radix auricularia
CTCTCTTCACTCCTGGCTTGTCTCTCTTCACTCATGGCTTGCTCTCTTCACTCCTGGCTTGTCTCTCTTCACTCCTGGCTTGTCTCTCTTCACTCCTGGCTCGTCTCTCTTTATTCCTGGCTCGTCTCTCTTCACTCCTGGCTCGCCTCTCTTCACTCCTGGCTTGTCTCTCTTCACTCATGGCTTGCTCTCTTCACTCCTGGCTTGACTCTCTTCACTCCTGGCTTGTCTCTCTTCACTCCTGGCTCGTCTCTCTTCACTCCTGGCTTGTCTCTCTTCACTCCTGGCTCGTCTCTCTTCACTCCTGGCACGTCTCTCTTTATTCCTGGCTCGTCTATCTTTATTCCTGGCTCGTCTATCTTTATTCCTGGCTCGTCTCTCTTTACTCCTGCCTCGTCTCTCTTCACTCCTGGCTCGTCTCTCTTCACTCCTGGCTCGTCTCTCTTCACTCCTGGCACGTCTCTCTTCATTCCTCGCACGTCTCTCTTCACTCCTGGCACGTCTCTCTTAACTCCTGGCACGTCTCTCTTTATTCCTGGCTCGTCTCTCTTCAGTCCTGGCACGTCTATCTTTATTCCTGGCTCGTCTCTCTTCACTCCTGGCACGTCTCTCTTTATTCCTGGCTCGTCTCTCTTCACTCCTGGCACGTCTCTCTTCATTCCTCGCACGTCTCTCTTCACTCCTCGCACGTCTCTCTTCACTCCTGGCACGTCTCTTTTCACTCCTGGCTAGTCTCTCTTTACTCCTTGCTCGTCTCTTTTTACTCCTGGCTCGTGTCTCTTCACTCCTTGCTCGTCTCTCTTCACTCCTGGCTCGTTTCTATTCACTCCTGCTCGTCTCTCTTTACTCCTTGCTCGTCTCTCTTCACTCCTGGCACGTCTCTCTTCAATCGTAGCTCGTCTCTCCTCACTCCTTGCTCGTCTCTCTTCACTCCTTAACAATTTATTGGAAACTTAATTAGAGTTTTATGTTTCTTAAATTGACTACCTTAGGTAAAATTGGTTTCTATAGCATCCATTAAGTACAGTTGGCATACATCCAAGAGATATCACTGAGGCTACCTTAGGTAAAATTGGTTTCTATAGCATCCATTAAGTACAGTTGGCATACATCCCAGAGATATCACTGATGCTACCTTAGGTAAAATTGGTTTCTATAGCATCCATTAAGTACAGTTGGCATACATCCAAGAGGAATCACTGAGGCTACCTTAGGTAAAATTGGTTTCTATAGCATCCATTAAGTACAGTTGGCATACATCCAAGAGGAATCACTTAGGCTACCTTAGGTAAAATTGGTTTCTATAGCATCCATTAAGTACAGTTGGCATACATCCAAGAGATATCACTGAGGCTACCTTAGGTAAAATTGGTTTCTATAGCATCAATTAAGTACCAACTTTCATGTGTATAAAAATATTGAATGATATTTTAAAACTCAATATAATATGTCTGTATGAAATTAATAGATTTTATCAAAAAAAAAAAAAAATTAAATATCGTCTTAATTATTGATTTTTTTTTAAAGAGAACATTTATTTTTACTGTAGTATTCAATTTAGATATTTAAAAGCAGTTTAATGTTTAATACAACACTTAATGTTGCAATTTAAAACCAAGCAAGAAATAAAGACGCACCTTAGGTTACAATACACACTGACCAAGCCCCACCCGCAGTCCAGGATCAAACGACTGTTAACAGCCCAAAATGCCGGCGAAGATGACCTTACTGCTCGAAATCTACTCATCAACAAAGATTTACCTGCTGATTATGATTTCATCGCCGGCCAATATCTACCTGCCACAAGCCAAGATCATTTTGCTGCTAACGATCTACTCACTGGTCAATATCTACTTGCCGATAAAGATCTTCTCGTTGGTTAGGAATTGAACTTGAACTGACCCTTAACCCGAAGCTGGGTCGTTGGGGCACCATTTTGAGCTGTGCACTAACTCCTGCCAAGTGTCACGGTTCTGAGCTGCCTTCTTGGAATCGCTAAATGAAAGGCCAGTCCACTCTTTGATGTTGTCCTCTCAACTCTTCCTTGGTCTGCCTCTTTTCCTTCTTCCCTTGACTGTGCCATGCAATATCGTCTTTGAGAGACCTCCAGATCTTGACATGTGTCCGTACCATTGTAGTTTCCTCTTTTTAATTGAGGTGAGAATGTCCTCGTAAGGGCCAATGACAGCACTTATTTTGTCGCGGACCGCTTCGTTCGTGATGTGCGCTGTGTAGGAGATGTTTAACATCTTTCAAAAACATCTCATCTCAAGTCTTTTTTGGAGGTCTGCGGTGAGCGTCCAAGCCTCACAACCATAGAGGAAGACTGACATCGCCAGAGAGCACATTAGTTGAATCTTTGATCTCATGGAGAGCTTCTTGCTTTGCCAGATGTTTTTCAGTTTGCTTAGTGCTGCAGTTGTTTGGGCCGTTCTGGCAAGAATTTCTGGCTTTGAGCATTCATCGGATATTACAGCCCCTAGGTATTTGAAGGTAGGGACCTCCTCGAGTTTTAGACCGTTAATCCGTATTTCACTTGTGAAAGTCTTGTTTGCCATGACATTGGTCTTTTCTGCATTAATTTCCATGCCATAGGCCTTCGACGTCTTTTCTAGCTTTGCAAGGAATTCTTTTAGTTCGTCCTCGCTGCCAGCTAGGCCATCAATGTCATCGGCGAAGCGTAAATTAGTTATGATCCTTCCTCCGATGCTGACCGTTCCGACATGGTCTTCGAGCACATCAGTCATAATTCTTTCTAGGAAGAGGTTGAAGAGGATGGGGGAGAGTAAACACCCTTGTCTGATACCAACAGTGGTCTTGAACCAATCTCCCAGCTTGCTGTTGTAGAGTACTGCGCTGGATGCTCTGTTGTATAGGTTCTTGATCACAGTAATGAGGTTGGCGTTAATATTGTATTTGTTTATGGTTGCCCACAGTGCTGCATGCCACACTCTGTCAAACGCCTTTTCGAAGTCTATGAAGACATGAAAGAGGTCCCTCTGGTGTTGCAGATGTTTTTCACAGAGCACTCGCAAGTTGAAGATCTGCTCTGTTGTGCTCCTTCCTGCTCTGAATCCTGCTTGTTCTTCTGCAATGATCTGCTCTGCTTGTGGTTTTAGTCTGTTTAGTATTACCATGAGCATGACTTTGCTGGGGTGGCTAATCAGGCTAATTGTGCGGTAGATTTGACATAATTGTAGATTACCTTTCTTTGGGAGCGTAATAACCAGCGATTGGGTCCAAGGTGTTGGCCATTCTCCTGTCTGCCAGATCTTGTTGCACAAGCTAGTTAGGATGTTTATTACTGGGCCACCTCCTGCCTTAATCAGTTCACCTGGGATGTTGTCTGCTCCAGCCGATTTCCCTTTTTTGAGCTTCAGCACAGCAAGCTCCACCTCATCACGGAGAATGTAATGCATGTCCATGTTAGATGACGTTGGGCAATTGAGCACTAATTCGTCGCCCTTTGAGTCTTCATTGTATAGCTCAGAACAGTATTCGGTCCATCTTTTTATTATTTCTTGTTCTTCTGTAATACATTTCTCAGATTTATCTTGAATTGTTGAGATGCGACCTTGCTTAGTACATGTCAGATCTTTGACAATCTTGTAAGCCTTTTTTGAGTTGTTTCTCTGTAGATTATCATCGATGTCTGAGCATTGTTGTTCTATCCAGTTTGTTTTTGCTTTATTCATTTCCTTCCTGATCTTTATGTTGATTGTTCTGTATTTGATTGGTCCTTCTGTAGTATTCTTTACGTTCTTAAGTTTTCTTCTTTCATCGCACATCTCTAGGATATAAGTGGAGACCCATGTTTTTTTTTATGGCATGTTTTTTGCCAAGTGTATCTTTAGCTGTCTCAATTATTGTGGTATTGAAAGTATCAGTGATTAGATCTATGTCCAAATCCTTTTCCGATTCACAAAGTTTGGTCAGTGGAGCAAATTTCCCTCCAATTTTTGCCCTGAACGCCTCCGCGATTACCGGATCAAGGTCGAAGCGTAATCGTGTATTGTTTTGTTTTGCTATCCTTTTCAGGTGTAGATGGAAAGTCATCAGCACCAAGTTATGGTCGCTGCCGATATCCGCTCCAGGGAAGCTTCTAGTATTAGCTGCTTTAATGCATGATTTAAATCGTCTTTTGACCAGAATGTAGTCTATTTGGTTACTGTGTTCCCCGCCTGGGCTGTGCCAAGTCCATATTCTGGATTTTTTATGGTGACCAATTGTGTTAGCAGAAGGAGGTTGTTGTATCGTGCAAATTCGACGAGTCGAAGCCCTCTATCGTTGGTCAGGTCATTGCAAGAGTGTCCGCAAGTATCTGCCCAGTTGGTACATACATCTACTCCAATCTTCGCATTCCAGTAACCTTGGACGACGATAATATCTTTCTTTGGTGTTTGATCTATGATGTCCTGTACTTGGTCATAGAAGGCCTCTGTTAGGTATCGTTGTCTAGGGTTCAAGGTTCTCAGGTTCACACCAACTGGCGTACCGCAAAATAACACAAGTCCTTTTTTCTGTAGCGATCTTTATTAAGATAAGTCTCCACTTGTCGCATAAGTACAAATTCGTCAAGCACTCCAACTCCTTGTAGCTCAGCTACAACATATATCTCACGTACCGTCCAGCAGACCAACACGGTAACCCTATCGCTCGGGTATCTCTAGGTCATAGAAGGCCTCAATTTCACTATCATCATGGCTGGATGTAGGAGCATATGCCTGTATAATTGTGATATTTAAGGTTGTTGCTTTCAGGCGAATGGTGATGATGCGGCTGGAGACAGGACGACTACCTATGACTGAGTTTGTTGTATTTTTATGGATTAGGAATCCAACTCCATGTTCGTGTATGTTTTTTCCCTCCCGCTGAAGTAGATTTTGTGTCCATCTTCTGTTGCGAGTTCGCCAAAGCTTTTCCATCGGGTCTCACACAGTCCGATGACATTCCATTGGTATCGTTCCAGTTCGTGGGTCAGTTCTTCGACAATCTATATCATTTTACGAGCTTTTCTAAAATACTTTTTAAGTGTTACCAAATATTAAGGGGAAAATGCATGAGAATCCCAAATCATGAGCATTAATTCTTCTAGTGTAAAATTCGTTTGTTAGAAATTTAAAACTATTACAGACATATGTGTTTTGACAGAAGTGTTGTGACCGACATGTTTTGACATGTATTTTGACAGACCTGTTTTGACAAACGTGATTTGCAAGACGTGTTTTGACAGACTTGTTTTGACAGACGTGTTTAGACAGACGTGATTGGCAGACGTATTTTGACAGAAGTGTTTTGACAGACGTTATTTGGCAGACGTGATTGGCAGACGTATTTTGACAAAAGTGTTTTGACAGACGTGTTTTGACAGAAGTGTTTTGACCGACATGTTTTGACATATGTATTTTGACAGACCTGTTTTTACATACGTGTTTAGACAGACGTGATTGGCAGATGTATTTTGACAAAAGTGTTTTGACAGACATGTTTTGACAGACGTTTTTTGACAGAAGTGTTTTGACAGACGTGTTTAGACAGACGTGATTGGCAGACGTGTTTTGACAGATGTGTTTTGACAGACATGTTTTGATATGTGTGTTTTGACAGACGTGTTTTGGCAGTCATGTTTTGAAATGTGTGATTTGACAGACGTGTTTTGGCAGTTATGTTTTGGCAGACGTGTTTTGTCAGATATATTTTGACAGACGTGTTTGGACAGACGGGTTTTGGCAGACGTGTTTTGGCAGACATATTTTGACAGACGTGTTTTGACAGAAGTGTTTTGGCAGACATATTTTGACAGATGTGTTTTGACAGACGGGTTTTGGCAGAAGTTTTTTGGCAGTCGTGTTTTGACAAACGCGTTTTAGTTTTTTTAATACACGATTTTGTATCAATTTCTTTCAGCACTTACTTATAATAGTTTCTACAGTTTTTTTTAAAACAATTATTTGGATAAATCTGTTTCTTTCAGGTTGCAAGATGCTATAGCCAGTTGGCTGTAGAAATTCTGTAGTGTAGTATTTAAGATTAACGTGAGGAAGCAGCAGCGGGTTTTGATTTAAGCTGGAGCCGTGGGATGAATATTCCTCTCATTCATTGTGATTATGATTTTGTTTTGTTCATTAAAATGTTGATATACTTTTTGAACTATTTGGAACGAAACATGGTAAAAATACTAATGCACATAACGGTTAAGGGGACACCTTCCTCGTCTCGGGATTAATGTGTTAGAGCTTGTGTACTTTGATGCAGTGTCTATAATATCATTACTCGTGTGATCCGTCTCATGAATGCTTAATTTAATATTATAATTCATTAAATATGTGTTTACTGTCGAGAGAAAATAATTGCAGTTTTTAACACCGTCTTTTATTAAATTAGCGATCTTTTAGTTCATTTAAAAAACAACATTTTTTATGTATCAAATGCCTACAATAAAAATATGCATATTTCATGCTCCATAACGATTAACTTAACAGTGTAGTGTTTTCCTGGATAACAATTGTGTAAAACACAAATAATAAATATATGTGTTACCTTTTACCATACTAATCCCATTATGTTTACACTGCCATTACAGAAAAAACCACATTTTACATGCATCGCTTACTTTCAACTTGTTACACGCAAGTTAAGTTTTATCAACACTCTTTCAAATCTCATAATCTTCACACATCTCACAAACTTCACACATCTCATAAACTTCACAAATCTCTTAAACTTCACAAATCTCTTAAACTTCACAAATCTCTTAAACTTCACAAATCTCTTAAACTTCACAAATCTCATAAACTTCACAAATCTCATAAACTTCACAAATCTCATAAACTTCACAAATCTCATAAACTTCAAAAACCTCAAAAACTTCACAAATCTCATCTCCTGAGTTCTAAAAATCTGACTTTTTGTTAGAGGTAATAATTATTTTTTTTAAAGTTCTGATAAAATGAAAATAATATTTTAAAAAAAAAAGATTAAAAGAAATGTATTTAAAATGATGCTCATCAGATGTGAGAGAAAATTATATATTAATTGCTTAAGTGCTACAAGACTGCACTTAAGACTCATCTTTTCAAAAGTTATTATCAAAGTTTAGGAAAAGGCTTTTCAAAAAAATTGTATGTACTGTAAATAATGTGGTTGTTATGGTATGAATGCTAAATTTTAATTGCTATGCATGCTACTACATTCATGTAATGCGCCGTGAGCCCAGTTCCTTACATGGATATAGGGCTATTGAAAATACGTATTATTTATTATTATAATCGCGACAGTTGATCTGATAGGATTCTTTAAAAATATTAAAGTACTAGTTTAGACAATATAATAGAATTTATTTTCTACTAACAGTTCTAGACTAGGTGGATGGATGTGGAACGCTGAGGAACGATCAGTGGCGTAGCGAGGGGGGCAGGGGGGGCGAATGCCCCTGGGCGCCACGTTAGGGGGGCGCCAAAATGAGTATTAAAACTCATTATATAATTTTATTTTAATGTAAACTAATGCATCCCAAATACGTTTGCGAGACTGAATATTGGAGCTCCGAACATATCTTTATAACAAAACAGTTGTTAAACATGATTTAGTCGCCCCCATTGAGCGTTAAGGGGCGCCATTCTACTCATAAATAAATGACACATCCTAATCTAGGATTGCTGATGTGGTTTTTAAAAAAAATTTATTTAACTGTGAATTGATGGTAGTGAGCAGTAGGAGACCACTACGATTCTTTTAATAGAGCTACCAGAGACGACACTAATAGCAACCAAAATTACCAAGACAAGAAAAAGGAGTGGCTTAAAGCAGTGGTTCTCACCCTGTGGTCCACGGACCACTAGTGGTCCGCGAAGATTTGCCAGGTGGTCCGTGAGAGAAGCATGAAATTTACGCACTGTAGGATTAATCGAGATAGACTAGCAAGTAAAAGAATTAACGCAGACTTAAATATATTTCTGTTCTGGCCATAATGGTTTTTAATTTTATCAAGCTCGTCGATTAAATTCTCGTCTCTTTGATTCCTTATGCTCGAAAATGAATCTTGAACGTTAACAGTTACTAATGTATACTGAAGTTCGCTGGTTATCTGACTGTTTTAATTACGCGATGACGTAAGAGATTTTCATGTAGAAATAACTCAAAGCTTGTTGATAGTTTGAACCATGGCTAATGGGTTGCTGTTCTGGCTTACTTGGCTGAAATTTTTGAAAAGCTCATTAAACTTAATTCCACTCGGCAAGGAAAGCAGATATATTATATGACTCTCAGTGACAGAATGTCTGTTTTTACGAAAAAGCTTGATCTTTGAAAAAAAAAATATTTCAAGGTAACTTTGAGATGTTTGATAAATTGTACGAAATCACCGAAAAACCAGAAAATGCAGAAATAATTTTGTGCCAATCACAATGAAGAGGGAGTCTGAAACACGTTGGATTGCACGATCAGAAGCTGTTATAGCAATTTATGAAAGGCTAGATGACATGGCAGGGCTGTTGGAAAAATTATCAGAACATACAAATATGACGCCTGACACCAGAAGTGATGCAGAAGCTTTGCTGGTAGGTATATAAAACTTTAAATTCCTAGATATTAAACATTTCTGGAACATCATACTTGATAAAATTGATAGTGTCCAGAAACGGTTCCAGAATCCTACTGTGAGTTTCAAGGAAGCTTAATCTGATCTTGAATCGCCTGAGCAAGAAATTGTCAACATTCGTGTTAATTTGAGCCATGTTTCGGTAGGCAATGGGAAAGAAGATGCACAACTTGGAGAATCGAGTTTGACAGAAGATTAGACGACATCGGAGGATGCCTTCGAGAATTAAAAAGAGATGCAGAACTTTCTCCATAAGAAGAAATTGCACCTGCTATGAACAGCGAAATTGATAAACCCCAACAGGAGATATCAATACGGATTTTACGTCTTAAACAACCTAAACAACAAATTTGGATTTTTACTAGTTACTAGACGTCAAATCTCTTCTTGCTGAAACAAAAGTCGACACGCTTCGTTATAATTGCTTAGATTTTGATAATTTTTACGAATTGTGAACATGAAATCAAATACTAAAAAAAGATGCTCAGTATCCGGACTGAAGTTCTACCGGAAACTACTTTGGATCTTCTCGATTTTATTGTTTCATATGGAGATGATGTATTTCCGAATCTGCGCATTTCACTTCAAATACTTCTAAAAATTGCTGTTTAAACTAAAAGCTGTTAGCGGTCCTTCAGCAAAGTAAAACTTATTGTGTCTTAATTACTTTCTTCAATGGATCAAGATCGTCTGGATGATCTTGCACTCCTTAGCATCGAAAGAGAACACTTGAGAATATCAATTTTAACAGCGAGATTGACGACATTCAAATCAAGGAAGATCCATTTATTTTAGATTATGTTATTTGAATAATGTAAAATTAGTAGAGTTTTTTTTTTCAAATAAATTGTATAGAGAATTATTAGTCTGTATTGTATTTCATTAAAATATCATTTGCTTCAAAAAATGAACCATATAAACCGTAAAATTTCAAATTTTTTTGGGGGGCTCAGTGAGCCCCCAGAATTTTTCGGTCCGTCAAGGGGCGCAGAATTTGTATCTTGCCCCCGGGCGCACATGTCCCTAGCTACGCAACTGAGAACGATGTACAACAGTCTATAGCAGTTGAAAAATCGCGTGGTGATTAGCGCTGTAAAAATATTTGATATGAAGTCATTGTTTGATGTGCATCGGTGCGCAAAATACAACCCCTATTATTAAATACTTTGCTTACATTTCAGAAAGTTTAATATTTCGTATTAATCAAAAAAGGACAAGTTAGTTGGGCTTTTGAAAAATGTTGGCGCCGTAGGTGCCCTAAAAAAGTGGTCACCTCAGGCGCCACTTGGCCCCGGCACAATCTAGTGTCTCAATAGTCATAAACTCTACAGTTTTACCGACTGTCTAACACAGGTTCAGCCTAGCATTAAGCCTCTACCCAACTAAGTACCAAAGCTCAGCTATCCACCCAAGTTTTTAATAGAATTAGTCGTTTGAAATGGTGCAGTCTAAAATATTAAGAAATTTAAATTAACTTTAGGAAATATAACAGAAATATAATATTTATAGAGAGAATATTTATTTATTACTTAGTCTTAAAAACAAATAAGCAAAATATTTGGATCACTTTGTGCCTAAAAGCTGTGCTTTAAGAAAGTATAAAAACATTTGAGGAAGTTTTGTAAATGATAACAATTTCATTAAAACAAAAGATAGAACTATTTTTTAAAAACCGTTTATAATGTAGACAAAAAGTTTGTCAGAGAACTAAGATAATAATACAACAATAATACGACATTAAGACAACTATAATACAACAAAAATACAACAAAAATAAAACAATAATACAACCAATTATACAACAAAAATACAACATTCATACAACAAAGATACAACAAGAATAAAACAATAATACATAAATAATACACCAAAAATATAACAATAATACAAAAATTATACAACAACAACACAACAAATACGAATACAATTTTAAAACTAATCTTTGATCTATAGCAGTGGTTCCCAAAGTGGTCCCTACGGACCCCCAGGGGTCCGCGGAACCATCAAGGGGGTCCGTGGAAACTTAAAATTAATTTGGGGGTCCCTGAACAACTCAGGGGGTCCGCGGAAGGTTTAGCGTAAAAATAAAAAAAAAGTTATGTGTTTTAAAAAAAAATTTACGGAAATCAAAATAAAGAGAAATGAATACTGTAGTAGCGGTTTTAGGTCCTGAGTAAAAATAATCTTTGATCTATAGCAGTGGTTCCCAAAGTGGTCCCTACGGACCCCCAGGGGTCCGCGGAACCGTCCAGGGGGTCCGTGGAAACTTAAAATTAATTTGGGGGTCCCTGAACAACGTCAGGGGGTCCGCGGAAGGTTTAGCGTAAAATTAAAAAAAAAAGTATGTGTTTTAAAACAAAATATTACGGAAATCAAAATAAAGAGAAATGAATACTGTAGTAGCGGTTTTAGGTCCTGAGTAAAAATAATGTTATTTGACCTGCAAAAAGAAAAAACTGCGATATTTCCACAGCTGTAACCAATCAAAATGCTTGGTTAATTGAAAGGTGTGTCAAGTTTGGTGCGTGAGAAAACCGGAGACCCTATATGTAGGTCATAAAAATACAATATTTTAACGGAAATGACGATGATTGCAGGGTTGGGTAAATATTGTCGTATCGATAAGTCGTATTTATCTAATGCAGGAAGAATCCAGATTTCCATTGATACCACATTTGTTATGATTGGACGATCCTAAAACACTTCTTTTATTCAAAATTGGACAAACCACATATTTAAAGAGTTTGCAATATAATATTGAATTTTTAAAATATAATTAAAATTTAAAAAAATGCCTTAGAATCCTAATAAATTGAAACATAGAAATCTCACGAGCTGCCCCCCCCCCC
>MUZC01000018.1:73474-86719 GCA_002072015.1 Radix auricularia
TCTGAGTGTGACTATAGATGTGTGTGTATCTGAGTGTAACAATAGGTTTGTGTGTATCTGAGTGTGACTATAGGTTTGTGTGTATCTGAGTGTGACTATAGGTTTGTGTGTATCTGAGTGTGACTAAAGGTTTGTGTGTATCTGAGTGTGACTATAGGTTTGTGTGTATCTGAGTGTGACTATAGGTTTGTGTGTATCTGAGTGTGACTAAAGGTTTGTGTGTATGTGAGTGTGACTAAAGGTTTGTGTGTATCTGAGTGTGACTAACGGTTTGTGTGTATCTGAGTGTGACTATAGATGTGTGTGTATCTGTGTGTGACTATAGGTTTGTGTGTATCTGAGTGTGACTATAGGTTTGTGTGTATCTGAGTGTGACTATAGGTTTGTGTGTCTGATTGTGACTATAGGTTTGTGTATCTGAGTGTGACTAAAGGTTTGTGTGTATCTGAGTGTGACTATAGGTTTGTGTGTATCTGAGTGTGACTATAGGTTTGTGTGTATCTGAGTGTGACTATAGGTGTGTGTGTATCTGTGTGTGACTAAAGGTTTGTGTGTCTGAGTGTGACTATAGGTGTGTGTGTATCTGTGTGTGACTATAGGTGTGTGTGTGTCTGAGTGTGACTATAGGTTTGTGTGTATCTGATTGTGACTATAGGTTTGTGTGTATCTGAGTGTGACTATAGGTTTGTGTTTCTGAGTGTGACTATAGGTTTGTGTGTATCTGAGTGTGACTATAGGTTTGTGTGTCTGAGTGTGACTATAGGTTTGTGTGTCTGTGTGTGACTATAGGTTTGTGTGTCTGAGTGTGACTATAGGTTTGTGTGTCTGAGTGTGACTATAGGTTTGTGTGTATCTGAGTGTGACTATAGGTTTGTGTGTATCTGAGTGTTACTATAGGTTTGTGTGTATCTGAGTGTGACTATAGGTTTGTGTGTATCTGAGTGTGACTATAGGTTTGTGTGTCTGAGCGTGACTATAGGTTTGTGTGTCTGAGTGTGACTATATGTTTGTGTGTATCTGAGTGTGACTAAACGTTTGTGTGTATCTGAGTGTGACT
Source organism: Radix auricularia (assembly GCA_002072015.1). Taxonomy (NCBI): domain Eukaryota; kingdom Metazoa; phylum Mollusca; class Gastropoda; family Lymnaeidae; genus Radix; species Radix auricularia. The sequence continues at coordinate 74,532 of MUZC01000018.1, forward strand.
ATAGGTTTGTGTGTATCTGAGTGTGACTATAGGTTTGTGTGTATCTGAGTGTTACTAAAGGTTTGTGTGTCTGAGTGTGACTAAAGGTTTGTTTGTGTCTGAGTGTGACTATAGGTTTGTGTGTATCTGAGTGTGACTATAGGTTTGTGTGTATCTGTGTGTGACTATAGGTCTGTGTGTCTGATTGTGACTATAGGTTTGTGTGTCTGAGTGTGACTATAGGTTTGTGTGTATCTGAGTGTGACTATAGGTTTGTGTGTATCTGAGTGGGACTATAGGTTTGTGTGTATCTGAGTGTGACTATAGGTTTGTGTGTATCTGAGTGTGACTATAGGTTTGTGTGTATCTGAGTGTGACTATAGGTTTGTGTGTATCTGAGTGTGACTATAGGTTTGTGTGTATCTGAGTGTGACTATAGGTTTGTGTGTATCTGAGTGTAACTCTAGGTGTGTGTGTATCTGGGTGTGACTATAGGTTTGTGTGTATCTGAGTATAACTATAGGTGTGTGTGTATCTGGGTGTGACTATAGGTGTGTGTGTATCTGAGTGTAACTATAGGTGTGTATGTATCTGAGTGTAACTATAGGTTTGTGTGTATCTGAGTGTGACTAAAGGTTTGTGTGTATCTGAGTGTAACTCTAGGTGTGTGTGTATCTGGGTGTGACTATAGGTTTGTGTGTATCTGAGTGTAACTATAGGTGTATGTGTATCTGGGTGTGACTATAGGTTTGTGTTTATCTGAGTGTAACTATAGGTGTGTGTGTATCTGAGTGTGACTATAGGTGTGTGTGTATCTGAGTGTGACTAAAGGTTTGTTTGTGTCTGAGTGTGACTATAGGTTTGTGTGTATCTGAGTGTGACTATAGGTTTGTGTGTATCTGTGAGTGACTATAGGTTTGTGTGTCTGATTGTGACTATAGGTTTGTGTGTCTGAGTGTGACTATAGGTTTGTGTGTATCTGAGTGTGACTATAGGTTTGTGTATCTGATTGTGACTATAGGTTTGTGTGTCTGAATGTGACTATAGGTGTGTGTGTATCTGGGTGTGACTATAGGTTTGTGTGTATCTGACTGTAACTATAGGTGTGTGTGTATCTGAGTGTGACTATAGGTTTGTGTGTCTGAGTGTGACTATAGGTTTGTGTGTCTGAGTGTGACTATAGGTTTGTGTGTCTGAGTGTGACAATAGGTTTGTGTGTCTGAGTGTGACTATAGGTTTGTGTGTCTGAGTGTGACTATAGGTTTGTGTGTATCTGTGTGTGACTATAGGTTTGTGTGTCTGAGTGTGACTATAGGTTTGTGTGTCTGAGTGTGACTATAGGTTTGTGTGTCTGAGTGTGACTATAGGTTTGTTTGTCTCTGTGTGTGACTATAGGTTTGTTTGTCTCTGTGTGTGACTATAGGTTTGTGTGTATCTGAGTGTGACTATAGGTTTGTATGTCTCTGTGTGTCTAACTATAGGTTTGTATGTCTCTGTGTGTCTAACTATAGGTTTGTGTGTCTATGTGTGTATGCCTATAGGTTTGTGTGTTTCTGTGTGTCTGACTATAGGTTTGTGTGTCTGTGTCTGAATAAAGGGTTGTGTGTATCTGAGTGTGACTATAGGTTTGTATGTCTATGTGTGTCTGACTAAAGGTTTGTGTGTCTCTGTTTGTCTGACTATAGGTTTGTGTGCCTCTGTGTGTCTAACTGTAGGCTTGTTTGTCTCTGTGTGTCTGACTAATTGTTTGTGTGTCTTTGTGTCTGACTAAAGTTGTGTGTCTCTGTGTATTTGACTAATAATAATAGTATGATACTTTATATATTAATTAAATAAACATTCATGTCATACTAACTACATAAGTTACAATAAGTTATACATCATCTACGTCAGTCATAAAAGAAATGTTGTTTCATTAATTTTAAAAATAGCGTTTGAAAATATGTGTTTTAAGTACAGTCTTGAAGGACTTAGCTGTGGAAATACTAAGGATGTGTAATGGAAGAGAATTCCTCTGTTTGGCTGCACAAAAGGAGAATGACCTTTCGCCAAATGTTTTAGTTCTTATCTTAGGAACACAGAGAATGAGTGTATCTGCAGAAGAGCGTAGCTGACGACTTGGTGAATAGACCGACAAAAGTTCTGTAAGATAGAAAGTGCATGAGTCAGAAAAGAAGTTGTGACACAGAACAGCCAGTTTGTAATCAATGCGGGCCTGTATGGGTAGCCAATGAAGTGAGTAATGTAGCTGAGTAACATGGTCATGTTTTGTTTTGTTTGTCTTTAGAATTAATCTGGCAGCTGAGTTTTGAACTCTCTGTAATTTTACAATGAATTGTTTTGGAGCATCTGACAGAAGAAAATTAAATAAATCAATGCGAGCTAGAACAAGAGCACAGACTAGAGTTTTTGTTGCACTATCCGTTAGGTAATGACGAATTGAACTGATCTGACGAATGGCAGTATGTGCAGAGCGACAGATATGATTGATGAAGTTGTTGGTACACATGTTGTCTGAAATAATGTAGTCAAGATTCTTAGTCGATGTTTTGAACAGTATATCAGAACTAGCAACCTGAATAGAATTCGGAAGAGTCAAAGCACTGCATTATTTATTGTTACAGAAAAGCAGTGCTTCTGTCTTATTATCATTCAGTTTGAGTTTGCATAAATTCATCCAAGACTTTACCTCACCATTGCCCCCTTGCATCAATAGGACAGTGAAGCCAATATCATACGGATCAGTGTGAGTGTAAAGTTGAGTATCATCTGCAAATGATTTTCTTTTAACTGAATGCTTTTCGAGCAGTAGAGGTAGTGGCCTTGTTTACAGCATGAAAAGTACCGGACCTAAACGGAGCCTTGAGGCACACCATAAACCAAGTCAGCTCTGTAAGAGATACAGCCAGACACTGATACCACATGTGATCTGTTAGATATGTATGATTGAAACCAAGCCAGAACTGAGCCAGAAATCCCAAAATAATTTTGCAGGGTTTTTAGAAATTTTTGATGGTCGAAGGTGTCAAAAGCTCAAAGCTCTAAGAGGACTAAAAGAGATTTTCCCACTGTCTAGTGCAAGTAGGAGGTCATTTGTTACCTTTAACAGGGTGGTCTCCCTGTGCTGTGAGAAGGTCTGTAAGCCGACTGATTTGGACTTAGAAGAGTGTTGTCGTTAAGATACGCAAAAAGTTGTTTTAAGACAATTTTTTCAATGACCTTAGACACGAATGAAATATTGGATGCAGGTCGATAGTTGTTATAATTATTTTGATAGAACCCTTGATTTTTCAGAACGGTTTTTAATTACCGCAGATTTACATAATGTTCAAAAAGTACCAGATTTTAGACTCTTATTTACTATATGTGTTATTGTTGGGAGTAAAAGATCTAATGACTTAGACTCTTATTTACTATATGTGTTATTGTTGGGAGTAAAAGATCTAATGACTCAACAAATAATGGAGTGGGGATTGGATCAAGAGGACATGACGTCGGTTTAGATTTTAGAGTAACAGCTTTGACCTCATTTTGTGGAGGTAACATCGTTCTGTCAAGCTCAACATTAATTTCAGCAATTTTGTTTGTAAAAAAATACAAAATATATCTGGTTGCTGCTGCAACGGATATACAGAGGGAAGGACCACAGCTTAACGCCGATCATTCTTGACGCGATTAATTCCGGGGAGCTGTCCTTGTTAACTTGAAACTTTGGCGGGTGAAAGATGTGTGTCTATCCAGTATAGTGCGTAGTGTAATATTCGGCTTATTCAAAGTGGGGCAGAAGTCAGGGGACACCGCCACACTTAGATATTGCATAAAGGCGTCACGGTTCGTGCCCCGCAGATTGCGATGATCCTGGCATTTTGTGGAAGTAGGGGGGGGGGCATTCACCCTAAGTTCACATATAACACAAAAATGATGTCCTCGATTGTGTGTAACTTTTGTAGTACACGTATAAAACATTTTGTTATACTTTCTTTGTTACATTTGACCAGATCATTTTTGTGCAAGAGGTAGGTTTTTGTTGTTGTTTAGCCTTCTCGTCCATGAGGGACATCTACAGATCATCGCCGGCGTCTGCACTTCCTCCTAGGACATAGGCCACCTACAAGAGCTCTCCATTCATCTCTATCCTGGGCGATTTTCTCCAGGATCTTCCATTCATGGCCAATCCTCTTGATGTCTGCCTCCAATTCTCGGCGCCAGGTTTTTCTTGGACGGCCTCTTTTCCGTTTACCCTGTGGGTTCCATTTCAGGGCTTGCCTTGTTGTATTAGAAGCAAGTTTCCTAAGTGTATGAACGATCCACCTCCACGGCTTTTGAAGAATCTCTTCCTCATGGGCTTCTGTTTAGTCCGCTGCCACAGTTCCTGGTTGCTGATTTTGTCCGGCCGGTGAATTCTGAGAATCATTCTTAGACAATTGTTGATGAAAGTCTGGATTCTAGTTAGGTTTACAGCCGTTGTTCTCCATGTCTCAGCTCCATATAGCAGCACTGGCTTTACCATAGCGTTAAAAATCCTTACTTTTAACTTGCTGCCTAAGTTGTTGGCGACCCAAACATTCTTGAGTTGCTGGAAGGCTGCTCTTGCTTTCCCGATCATTATTTTGACGTTTGCATCTGTACCACCTTGTTTATCTACCATGCTGCCTACGTAAACAAAACTCTTCACCTCCTCAAGGGCTTCACCTTCAAGCATGATGGGTGATGTACTGGTGGCATTAACCTTGAGGATTTTACTCTTCCCTTTGTGTATGTTGAGACCCATGTTAGCAGAAGTGGCTGCGACAATGTTTGTTTTCTCCTGCATCTATTGTTGGGTATGTGCAAGAAGGGCAAGGTCATCAACAAAGACAAGATCATCAAATTGATGCCACAAGTTTCATTGGATGCCATCCCTTTTCTGCTGTGTAGATGTTTTCATCACCCAGTCAATTGCTAATAGAAACAGAAAGGGTAACAGCAAGCAACCTTGTCTCACACCAGTCTTTACCTGGAAAGCATCTGTCACCTGCTGACAGTTAATACATTATAAAATAATCTATAATTACTCTCTTGTGTTTTTCTCATTTATTGTTTTTCCTTTCATCTGAATTGAAATGGAAATCGTAAGTACAAAATCAACTTTCATCAAGTAACAGTTATGTAGTAGAAACACTATCAAGGAATTATGATCGAAACTGAAATTTAAATCGTAAATGGTGGGTATTATATTTTTTAAAAAAATTACTTTGGAGATGTATCCTTCTTGTCACGTGACTTAAGATGTGTCCTTCTTGTCACGTGACTTGAGATGTGTCCTTCTTGTCACGTGACTTAAGATGTCTCCTATTTATCACGTGACTTGAGATGTGTTTTTCTTGTCACGTGACTTGAGATGTGTCCATTTTGTCACGTGACTTGAGATGTGTCTCTCTTGTCACGTGACTTAATATGTGTCATTCTTGTCACGTGACTTGAGATGTGACCTCTTGTCACGTGACTTGAGATGTGTCTCTCTTGACGCGTGACTTGAAAATGTGTCCTTCTTGTCACGGGACTTGAGATGTGACCTCTTGTCACGTGACTTGAGATGTGTCTCTCTTGACGCGTGACCTAAGATGTGTCCTTCTTGTCACGTGACTTAAGATGTGTCCTGCTTGTCACATGACTTGAGATGTATCCTTCTTGTCACGTAACTTGAGATGTGTCCTTCTTGTCACGTGACTTTAGATGTGTCCTTCTTGTCACGTGACTTGAGATTTGTCCATCTTGTCACGTGACGTGAGATGTGTCTCTCTTGTCAAGTGACTTGTAGTCAAAGGAGCGAGCTAAAAAATTCTTAAAAACTGTGTGTAAATAATTTTCATTTTTATTTGCAAGTCGTAATTTTTGTCTGCGCACCCATGCTTTCAACACATACCAAATATAATTGATAACACGTCCATTGTCGTCCATAGATCTAAATGCATTTAAAGACATGAAACATTGAGCATCATTTAAACTGTAAATGGGCGTTTAAAGTTGTACAAATCGGGAATTCTTTGCTTGACTTATTATGACTCACAGGAGATACCAGCCAACTTACATCATTGTTTTTAAAAAAACAGTAAAAAAAATTCCTGGTAAAGAAATGTACACATAAAATCGGGAATTCCTTAAATGACATTGTATGACTCATTGCAGGGCATCTAGCCAACGTTGGGTCGTGAGATCAACTAAAAAAATGGTTACTGTACTCAGATTAGACATCACCTCAGTCTGATTTCTTACAGTATAACTCACTTTAAATTACAATAATAAACATTAAGAGGTTGTATTAAATTAAAAGAACTTACCAATAAAAGTAATTTTATGTTTAAATATCCCTCCAATAGAATTTATATTGTATTAAAACTTCCTACCAATAAAAATTATATTATATTTAAAGATCCTACCAATAAAAGATTAACTCTTACGTTTAACTAGAGTGAATGAATTGTACTCGGCGTACTCTAGGCGTTGTCTCACACTCATATTCTTCACTGTCTTAGAAATAATTATTTTAATTATAAGTTACCAATGTGTATGTTGTAAAGAAAATTTTAATCTCAAACCCAACTTTATTGTTACGATATCAAACAGATGTTATATAATAATTTAAAAGTAAATTATGGTATAACTGAGAGTGAGTTATAAAACATCGAAAAAAGATAAGAAAACTTATCCTAAAAATGCTATGGCACATATCTTGTAAGTTTCATATTAAAACTTTAAATACATAAGAAATTTACCTTCAGAATCTCGTCTTGACTTGACAACATCTTGCTCCAAAATGAGGCTCTACTCAACTTGACATTTTTTTGTAAACCACATCTGCTCACGGGGTTCTATATTTAGTTACAGGAAATTCCTGCAGTGATGTAGACACGCCACGTATTTGTTCTTAAGTGGGTGTGTGCTCTATAACTTTTAAAGTAAAAAAATATTTGTTCCACTGTAATTACAAATCGTATGTAAGGCAACTCTCTTTCCAGCCTAATACTTTAATTTAATACCTTCTTTATTATATATTTGTTATTGATTTTTGTGCACCTACGAATATTTACTTTGTTTCCATATTTAAAAAAGTGTTAAAGAACACTATGCATAGACATATTATCGGGATACTTTTCCTTTATCTTACCCCCCGAAAAACCCTTGTTTATATGATGTCACTAGGGTTAGGGTTAGGGGTTAGGGTTAGGGTTATCAAACATGTCAGAGTTGTTGTTAGATGCACGTTTTCGCCACATAAACTCACACAAATAAAAGTAAATCATTTGTCTATGGGTTCCAATTTGTCTTTTATTTCTCTCTTTAGCAGACCTCCCAAGTCTTTTCGTTTTCTTTTTTCCTTTCTTTTTACATCTCATGCCATAAATTAATAAACGGGAAATAAATACTGCTAATCAGTATCGTATGTATTTATTTTTAAAATTTTGCGGGTAAGATAAAGTAAAAAAAACCTATTATCTGTACAATCAACACTACAGTGAAAATAACACAGTACTGGCATGTTAAAAATAGGTGATATATTATGTTTATTAGATGAAGTAATGTTTAATTGCTTGATCGTTTGTGTAGATATGGTGTAAAGATTATGTGTGTATAATATGAAGACTAAGCCTTCTAGAATCATAATCTGTTTCATGTTTTGATCGTAATAGAATGTGTTTAATGTTTGGAACGTAATAGAATGTGTTTAATGTTTGGAACGTAATATAATGTGTTTAATGTTTGGAACGTAATAGAATGTGTTTCATATTATGAACGTAATAGAATGTGTTTAATGTTTGGAACGTAATAGAATGTGTTAAATATTTGGAACGTAATTGAATGTGTTTAATGTTTGGAACGTAATATAATGTGTTTAATGTTTGGAACGTAATCGAATGTGTTTCATATTTGGAACGTAATAGAATGTGTTTGATTTTGGAACGTAATAGAATGTGTTTAATGTTTGGAACGTAAAAGAATGTGTTTAATGTTTGGAACGTAATAGAATGTGTTTGATTTTGGAACGTAATAGAATGTTTTTCATATTTGGAACGTAATAGAATGTGTTTAATGTTTGGAACGTAAAAGAATGTGTTTAATTTTGGAACGTAAAAGAATGTGTTTAATTTTGGAACGTAATAGAATGTGTTTAATGTTTGGAACGTAATAGAATGTGTTTCATATTTGGAACGTAATAGAATGTGTTTAATGTTTGGAACGTAATAGAATGTGTTTCATATTTGGAACGTAATAGAATGTGTGTCAAATTTCAAACTTATCACGTGATTTTGTCCTTGTCTTAATTTCTAGTGAATTATATTTACACTAGATCAAAAGCCTGCTGAAGCTGGCAGAACGAAATCCCACAGAAGGGATAAGAAAATTTTTACCAAATACTGCAATAGAAAAAAAAACCACGTGGCCTTTATTGTCATGAAAAGATTACGATAAGAACAGAAATAACAAAGAATTGTATGAAATACTGTAAATACTGTAATAGAAAATAACATCTGGCCTATATTGCCATGAACACAATACGATATGAAAATAAATAACAAAGAGATGTACAAAATACTGAAATAGAAAAGAACTTGTATCTTTTATTGGCATGAACACAATACGATGTGAACAGCTAAATATGAAATATTTCCGTGTACCACACATTTTTAGTGTAGCAGGTGGAGCTGTCGTGGAGTAATTTCTCTTGTTTAGGACCATCTGCCACATGGACATTGACATCTGCTAATCTGCGTACACGGGAGAAAGCAATGATTTACTGCCCGTGGCTAAACACAGGTTGTGGTAGGTAGATGCCCTCCTTATCCAGTGTCTGGCCCTGCAATTTGTTTATGGTCATTGTGAAAAATAACTTCACAGGGAATTACCTTCTCCGTAGAACGAAATGCAAGTCTGTTGTTGTCGAGGGCAATGTCCACGCGTGGAATAAACAGAGGTCGACCTTTGTCACTTCCGGACAGAAGTTCAGCGATGTTGAGGTTTGGTTTGAGGTCCCTAACCACCTATCTGGTGCCGTTGCATATACCTTGTTTGGTGTTCAAATTGCGAAGAAGAATTATAATTGCTCCGACTTTTAATGTTAATTGACGAAGCGGCATTCCCGAAGGTGCCAATTGATGTAGAAATTCCATGGGATAATTGTTTTCATCATCTGGCGAGTAGTCGTCGATTGAGTCGGAACTTAAGTATGTCCTGGGTTCTGCTTCAAGTAAATGTGGAACCTGACTATTGATAAGGTCCACATCGGCATTTGTAGGGCAGAGAATAGCCTTATTTACAAATTCTTTCGCATCTCTGGCTAGAAGTCGTTCACCGAAGATTTCGGAAACAATAGATCATGTGCAGACCATATGGGCTAGAACTTCAAACATATTCTCGTCCAATCCATGTTCATTGGTTAATGTTCCATTGCCTGGCTCAATTAACCAAGACGTAAATTCTGGATCAATAGATCGCACATTACTTGTCAATGTGAGAATTGTAAATTTAGACCAAAGTTTGGTAAACTTAATACTCGCTTTGACAATGGAGGCACTGATTCCATGAGCAACAACGGGCAAGGTTTGTCTGAAGTCCTCACCCAAGAGAATGGTTTTTCCACCGAAAAGTTTGTCATTTAGCATGCTATCTTGTAAGAGTTTATTCACGCATTTCAATGCGTCCTTAGAGGCCATCGTGGATTCATTCCAAATGATTATTGTGGCTCTTCGGAGAATGTCAGCATCGGTGGAGGTTATTCTCATTCTGGAAGTTGAGGTGTCGATAACTGGGACGGGAAGTTTAAAGTGAGAATAATACGTTCGACCACCTTCCAGTAAATTGGCCGCGATTCCAGTTGATAAAGTAGCTAAAGCAATTTTCTGTTCCCCTCTAAAGGATGCAAGCAAGGTGGTGTACAAATGTTTTTTACCACTGCTACCAGGTCCATCAAGAAAGTAACGCGTTTGAGGATGATGATCATTGGCTGCGGCTGCGAAAATTTCTTCAAATGCGTGTATCTGCTGTTCATTGAGACTCTGTACCATGTCTGTTTTGCTGAGCTGTTGGACCAGATCAAAAACTTGAGACTCCGTATCATGTCTGTTTTGCTGAGCTGTTGGACCGGATCAAAAACTTGAGACTCCGTACCACGTCTGTTGCTTCGCTGAGCTGTTGGACCGGATCAAAAACTTGAGACTCCGTACCATGTCTGTTGCTTTGCTGAGCTGTTGGACCAGATCAAAAACTTGAGACTCCGTAGCACGTCTGGTTTGCTGAGCTGTTGGACCGGATCAAAAACTTGAGACTCCGTACCTTGTCTGTTGCTTTGCTGAGCTGTTGGACCGGATCAAAAACTTGAGACTCCGTACCATGTCTTTTGCTTTGCTGAGCTGTTGGACCGGATCAAAAACTTGAGACACCGTAGCACGTCTGGTTTGCTGAGCTGTTGGACCGGATCAAAAACTTGAGACTCCGTACCATGTCTGTTGCTTTGCTGAGCTGTTGGACCGGAACAAAAACGATGTCTTGGTGAAACTGGTAAACAGAAATTCTGGCAGGTTTTCCTATTAAACATCAGTAAGGGCCAAATTGAGGCACTGTTTGCAATTTCGCTTCTTGATAAAACTGCAACGTAAAATCTTCATAAAAGTATTCTTCATATTTCTCGAACAATTGTGGAATATTTGAAGGAGATGCGAGTAGGCACATATCTAATACATAATCAACCTAAGAATGCGTGTGTCTCACCGCCCAAAGGCACAGAAAAAGGTGCTCAAAAGGCGCGCAAAAAAAGCGCGCAAAATTATTATAAATAAACAAAAAATGTTCGTCGTAAAAAAAAAATTATACGACGTCATTATTTTAGATCAGAACGTCAATTACTTCAACAACGCACGAACCTGTGACTTCAGCATATGTGTACACACAGACACACATTTGCGTTGAATCTAACATCGGCCACCAGCCTATGAGTGTTTGTCTCCGTTATAAATCATGATGGAAGTCACCACAAAATTAGTCAAAACTTAGGGTAGAAAAGTACACTAGCTGAACTTCTGAATTTCTTGCAAACTGAAGCGAGACAACAAGGCCTTATGCCTAGGCCAACCACTAATAGTTATTTCATCCTTCCAGGGAAGCCCCAGGAACATGCCAAAAATTATCGTCATTACAATCACATGCAACCCAAAATGACCTGAAATTGTCCCCAATTTACAACAAGGCCAATCAGTTTACTTTTCTACCTTTAGTTTTGACTGACTTTGTCGCACAAAATTGAATCTGTTCCCCTCCGTTTTGATTTAGCTATCCACAAAATATTGGAGGTCGAGTTTTCCAGCACTAAGGAAAGGATTAAATTCGTCTATGATGTCAAATCGTTAGCCGTAATACTGCATGTGAGTGACTCTTGTTCTGGGATCCGTGGTTGATGGCCGACGCAAGTTTTTCATACTCGTAGGATTATATTGAAGTTAAATATATGGTGTCCAGCTTTTCCCAATACGGGAATAACACAGAATAGACCAAAGGATCTAAGTTAAGGTCTAGTATACTGATTATAGTGTTTTACTTGCGTGTGAAATTGTTTGGCAATGTGTTATGCTGTCCCGTTCAAGAGGTGGTCCTCCTTCCGCATTTTGGAAGATGGTCATGAAAGAGCTCATGGGCATCATGACATTGCGGTTGCATGTAGAGTTAGTTCCCATTTGCACACTTTGTTCCGAAGCCTCATCAGGATAAAAAATATACAGCTGAGCAAAGTGACGACGATCATCATTATCAGGATGCAGTGCCCCAGATCTGTGGTAAATCTGTCCATGGATGCGAAGAAAGGAGGGCACGTATACGGGAAAAGGAGCGACTTTAGCGCCCATTGACGCAAAGGCTAAGGCGCTATTAATAGTCCTGATGTTGTCCATGAAGTTTTGGAAGTGATCGTGTTCCCTCGTCATGGGTGGCCTCAGTAAAGGTGATATGCGGATTGGATCTAGCGTTACTTTTCCTTTCTGGCAGCACGTGGTAAATAATTTGTCCCACTTTGATGTTGTACCACGAAATTAATCATATTGCCAACCACTGTATAACCACACCAGCCTTCAGGTAAATAAGTATTTAAAAAACACACACAATAATAATATACAAAAGTCAAACAATTAGTTGCTATATGTTTATTAAGCCTAATATAACAAACACACATGCTCTAAATTGGT
>MUZC01000018.1:99406-113676 GCA_002072015.1 Radix auricularia
GCCCCTTCTTCGTTCAGCCCTTTTGTTGTAACAAATATCTTTTTTAAGACGGCTACGCCCCTTCTTCGTTCTGCCCTTTTGTTGTAACAAATATCTTTTTTAAGACGGCTACGCCCCTTCTTCGTTCAGCCCTTTTGTTGTAACAAATATCTTTTTCTAGACGGCTACGCCCCTTCTTTTTTCAGCCCTTTTGTTGTAACAAATATCTTTTTTAAGACGTCTACGCGACTTCTTCGTTCAGCCCTTTTGTTGTAACAAATATCTTTTTCTAGACGGCTACGCCCCTTCTTCGTTCAGCCCTTTTGTTGTAACAAATATCTTTTTTAAGACGGCCTCTTCTTCGTTCAGCCCTTTTGTTGTAACAAATATCTTTTTTTTAGACGGCTACGCCCCTTCTTCGTTCTGCCCTTTTGTTGTAACAGATATCTTTTTAAGACGGCTACGCCCCTTCTTCGTTCAGCCCTTTTGTTGTAACAAATATCTTTTTTAAGACGGTCCCTTCTTCGTTCAGCCCTTTTGTTGTAACAAATATCTTTTTAAAGACGTCTACGCCCCTTCTTCGTTCAGACCTTTTGTTGTAACAAATATCTTTTTTAAGACGGCCCCTTCTTCGTTCAGCCCTTTTGTTGTAATAAATATCTTTTTTAAGACGTCTACGCCACTTCTTCGTGCAGCCCTTTTGTTGTAACAAATATCTTTTTTTAAGACGTCTACGCCCCTTCTTCGTTCAGCCCTTTTGTTGTAACAAATATCATTTTTAAGACGGCCCCTTCTTCGTTCAGCCCTTTTGTTGTAACAAATATCTTTTTTAAGACGGCTACGCCCCTTCTTCGTTCAGCCCTTTTGTTGTAACAAATATCTTTTTTAAGATGGCTACCACCCTTCTTCGTTCAGCCTTTTTGCTGTAATAAATATCTTTTTCTAGACGGCTAAGCCCCTTCTTCGTTCAGCCCTTTTGTTGTAACAAATATCTTTTTTAAGACGGCCCCTTCTTCGTTCAGCCCTTTTGTTGTAACAAATATCTTTTTTAAGACGGCTACGCCCCATCTTCGTTCAGCCCTTTTGTTGTAACAAATATCTTTTTTAAGACGGCTACGCCCCTTCTTCGTTCAGCCCTTTTGTTGTAACAAATATCTTTTTCTAGACGGCTACGCCCCTTCCTTTTTCAGCCCTTTTGTTGTAACAAATATCTTTTTTAAGACGTCTACGCGACTTTTTCGTTCAGCCCTTTTGTTGTAACAAATATCTTTTTCTAGACGGCTACGCCCCTTCTTCGTTCAGCCCTTTTGTTGTAACAAATATCTTTTTTAAGACGGCCTCTTCTTCGTTCAGCCCTTTTGTTGTAACAAATATCTTTTTTTTTTAGACGGCTACGCCCCTTCTTCGTTCTGCCCTTTTGTTGTAACAGATATCTTTTTAAGACGGCTACGCCTCTTCTTCGTTCAGCCCTTTTGTTGTAACAAATATCTTTTTTAAGACGGCTACGCCCCTTCTTCGTTCAGCCCTTTTGTTGTAACAAAAATCTTTTTCTAGACGGCTACGCCCCTTCTTCGTTCAGCCCTTTTGTTGTAACAAATATCTTTTTTAAGACGGCCCCTTCTTCGTTCAGCCCTTTTGTTGTAACAAATATCTTTTTCTAGACGGCTACACCCCTTCTTTGTTCAGTGTGTAATTCCCTATTTACTGTCCAACTTCAGAAAGAAGTGATTGAAATTATTCAGGCTATATCACTCATCAAAAATGTGAACTCTAGAGGGATTAAAACAAATGATTCCTATAAAAATACACTTTTGAGCATTTCGTTATCATGGCGCAGTCTTTAGGAGCAGAAGCCTTAATGCCTAGACTTGGTAAACGGCAAATATACCGAAGCAATGTGATAGAAAAAATGTCAATGCAACAAATATCTGTTGAAGTGGAACTTATTTATGCCGTTTCTAGAGCACATTATTGCTGAACTAGATATTCAGTGCTCTTTCTGAACCAGGACATCCTCACAACTGTTAGCTCTTGTGCAAAGTGCTGTTATTAATTGTACCTATTGAGATCTTAAAGGCGTTGTCAGCACAATGTGCCTTCACCTGTGATGCCCGAAATACTCGCTCATCATTATCTTTTATAAAAGTGAGGATATATACATTTGATAACTACTTAATAGTTTATTAACATAATTAATAAAAAGACATATTTTTGACAATCACTTAATATTTTGTTTACATAATTAAAAAAAGACATGTCAAGTGAAAACAACTTTATATTTTGTTTACATAATTAATAAAAAGAAATAAATCTCAGAAAATGAAATGATGTTACCAATTAGAATAGACTTACAAATAATTACAAGAGATAAAAATAATAATTACATATTTTCCCCCCAAATGTCCAAATAGCTAATGATTGCAAACTTTAAAAAAAATTATTGATTTGCCTATTGAGTAATGATTTTTAAAAAAATATTTGAAACGTTATTTTTAAAAACGTTTAAAAGTATAAATTTAATGTTTTTTTGTTTTTTTGTGCGTGTAATGGTCGAGAGGTGGTATTTTAAATGTACATAAAGGATTATTATTTTCTAAAGCAAATATTACAACGCGAATCTTTTTTTTTTAAATGTAGGCATAATATAATTCAATTGTTATAAACAGTAAATAAGACTTACATTTTTTGGGAGATATGTTTGAAAAACGAACTGCCTGATGTGTTTATAAAATTAAAATATCAAATATACTTTGAAATTTAAGAATTATTTAAATATAAACGACAGGAAATCAAAATATAACATCACTTCTAATACTATCACAAGATGTTACAGGTCTACTAGAGGTGTGGGTGCTCGATATGGAAGGTGAGAGTATACATGGGGCGTGTTGTTGGTGATGCTAATTTGATTTATTACAGATTTAATACAACTTTAAAAACATGATTATTTTATATAGTCACAGTTTCAATAAAAAAAACAACATAAAATTAAATGTAAAGAAAAGTTAACATTTACTTCCATAGAGCGTTATTTACACACAAGTTGGAATTGTTGGAGGTAAGGGTGCCACAATTTAGGTTGGAGGTAGGGGTACCACAATTTATGTTGGAGGTAGGGGTGCCACAATTTAGGTTGGAGGTAGGGTTGCCACAATTTAAGTTGGAGGTAGGGGTGCCACTATTTAGGTTTAAGGTAGTGGTGCCACAGTTTAGGTTGGAGGTAGGGGTGCCACAATTTAGGTTGGAGAGCACATGTGGCGTTATTTACACATTAGTTGGAATTGTTGGAGGTAGGGGTGCCGAAATTGTTGTTGCGCACATGACCGCGGCAGATGTCGTTCTTTATTACAATAATAATAAATTGCTAACAGTTTGTATCAGGTAAATATATAAACAATAAAATGTCTATCCTATTATTTAATAAGTAAAGAGATAGGAATAATGGAGCTAGGGCGCCGACACTGGTGGTGAGGGCGCACATGGGGCGTGGTGTTGTTGTGTACATCGGGCGTGGTACATGGTTTTGTCTATTACAACAATCAACAGTTGATACAAGTTTGTATAAAGTATATCAAATATTATAACATTGTTTATATTATCTATTCTAGAACCAGTACCAACCAGTGCCACTAAAATTTCTTCCCTCAGAGTTGACCCCAGAGTGGACATGGCGGACATACAACCAGTCAACACACCCCAGTGGGTGGAAATGAGCCCCACTACTACCTGGACATGTACATGTTGTGTACGTGTACTTGGTAATATCAAAACTCACCTCGTACCTGTCTATCCAGTCTCCTACAGAGATCTGTTTAGGACATCCATGTGGATGTAATACTATCCATGTCAACTTGAATCCACATCTCTCGTATTTGTTGCTTACTTTCTCCCTTAGATCACACCAGTGTGTCCTCATCTTGTCCAGTTTGGTCAGTAAATCTACGTCACATGTCACACGTTTCAACACACACCTGTCTTCCTCAATGTCTGCATAAACCACCGTCCAGCCATCAAGAGTGACCACTGGACCATCTTGTCCATCAAAGAACAATCTACACGTGGTGTGTCTCGCCTCAAGGTCATCAAACACCACGTGTCCGGCCGTGGTCATCCTTACCTCCCCCAACACTTTGCTGGGTGTGTCCGAGTGTTGACACTTGTGACATGGACAAGTTCCATTGTGTTGACAATTGTGACATTGACAAGGTCCCACCTCGTTGTATCCATTGTTTACATACGTCACCGTACCAGTCCCTACTCTCATGACGTCACTTCCTCTCTTGTCATAAAATGGATATGGCTGTTTGGTGTTTGGGTCAAACTCTGGTCTTTCTGTACTGGTCATTTTAACAGCTACCCTGACAGTGAGGTCAGCTGTAGCTTTGATGAACTCAACTAGGAGGTTGTCATGGTAACCTCCAGGCATGTGATTGATGTTAAAATCGTTGACAGGTACAAACTGTTTGTGACCTGGATTCTTCTCACAGTTATTGAAATGTTTGTGTAGATCTGCTTCTCCACCTTCTGACACCTGGGTTTCATGTGTACCTGACAATTTCATCAAATAAAGTACATTTTATGGCACAGGTCTCTTTTCTATTGAAATAGATTTCATTAACTCTATACTTTCATAACTTTGTTTCACGTCAATATAAAATATTAATCAATGAGTAAATAAAATTTAAAAAACTATTTGAAGCAACATTTTACCATTGTTTTGTAACACATTGAGATTTTCTGTTACTGTTACCAGACCGGATTTAGCTTTAGAATTCTGAAAAGAGAAAAAATTAAATAGCAATTAATTTTACAACATAATTTGTTTTAGGCAATAGATACTTGTTCAAATTTGATAAAATTAAAAATGACATTGTGAGTACTTAGGCGCAAGAGAAAAATTTTGCTTTGCTAGATTTAGCTAACTAACAATAGCAGTTCAGTAGCAGAAACGGTAAAGTCAAATATGTAATCATATTTTTTTATTACAAATCCGCTGATAAGTGATTTTAAAAAAAAGTAGGTTAACATTGTTTAACAATGCCACAGTGAAAAATTAAAATTAATTTTTGTTTTAAGTGATATTATAATATACGGTCAAAAGTGTTTTAAGTTAATGTCAGCTTGTGAATATCTTGCTTGGAATGATCAAGAGACACGTCAAAAGTGTTTTAAGTTAATGTCAGCTTGTGAATATCTTCCTTCAAGAGACCCGTCAAAAGTGTTTTAAGTTAATGTCAGCTTGTGAATATCTTGCTTGGAATGATCAAGAGACACGTCAAAAGTGTTTTAAGTTAATGTCAGCTTGTGAATATCTTCCTTCAAGAGACCCGTCAAAAGTGTTTTAAGTTAATGTCAGCTTGTGAATATCTTCCTTGGAATGATCAAGAGACTCGTCAAAAGTGTTTTAAGTTAATGTCAGCTTGTGAATATCTTCCTTGGAATGATCTAGAGACTCGTCCGTCGTCTTAAATAATTATTCAATAAATGGGCGATTTCAATACTTAAATAGTTCGACTTACGAGGACTTAAAAATTAAAAATTTAATGTAAACAATTTTATTCATTTTAATGTATGCAATATANACTAAAAAATGACAATATGTTATACTCAATACATCAGCTACCTTAATCATTAAAAAAAATGTTATTTCATTAATTTTGAAAATAAATTTTAAAAAGATACAATACGGCTATAACATAAAATTATTTATAATTTAATTTACATTGGAGTGTGGAAACTGTGTGGCAGAGTTACGTTTATAATAAAAACAATAATTGATGAAATTAAACTTCAAACTATTTAAATTTACACAAGTAACTCTATTCTGTTGTAGACAATAATATAGGGTAAAGCTGATACAGGGAAAACTTAATAGTATCATTATTAATTTTATTGATTTTTGGGGGGTCTTATTCATATTGGCAGTCTTGACATTGCATTAGACGCGATTGTTGAGTGGTAGCGCGCTCGACTGGCGTACCGATGGTCACGAGTTCAAATCCACGTGAAGGCGAGGATTTGTTCCCAGGGGGCCTGAGGAGTCCCCGAGGCACCCAGCTCTGTATGGGAACCTAAAAAGATAATAGTTAGGCGGCTGGGGTAATGCGTGGAACCCTTATATCCGTGGCCTGTGACCGCTACATCACTTGCCAACAGTTCATCTCTCATGGTCTATGGACGCAGTTATCTTCTGCATAGAATGAGCGTTTGTATATCTAAGATAGATAAGACTTAATTTTATTTATATAAATTATAAATAATATAATAAAATAAATTTGTTTTAATTAAATTAAATTAGGGCTGTTATTGTTTAATTTTAATTTAATCATTAACTTTTGAAAAATTACCGAATAATTACTCGATAATTTTGATAAAAGATAAAGTAAGATGTATGACGCCATCGAACTGAAAATTTCAAGGGAAGTAACAAAACAGTCAATTGCCATTTTTTAAAAATTTAAAATAAGTAGTTCAATATAATTTCAATGAATTGAAATTTCGATATTGTTAATTAATTAAAACAATCTTTCATCTTTATATCATTTTCATTATAAAACAACATCTTATTACAAAGCTTACACTTAATTTTTTTTTAATTGAGAAGATTGTACGTAAAAAAGCAAATTATTATTATTATTATTAATTATAAATAATTAATTATTTATTAATAAATCACTATTGTATTCATGAAAATAATTTTAATCCTGAAAATTTGTTACCGATTAATAGAGAAATTAATCCTTAATTGCCACAGCCCTAAATTAAATGTCAACCAATTTCAGTCGAAAATAAAAATAATGGCTGCTTTTAAAATTATTTTTGTGCTTCTGATTGCACAGCAATAAGAGATGTACGTACATTAAATTTAAAGTAAAATTTAAATATTTGGTTTATATAGATGAATTGTGCTAGTTTTATAATAAATTTTGAGAAAATTGAACTTTTTTTTTTGGCATTAAAAATATTCTTTAAAAATTCTGAGCTATAGATATGATCTTATCTATAATTGCCAACTTAAGCTGACACTAATAGAATGGTATATTGTATCAACTTAAGGTGACACTAATAGAATGTTATATTGTATCAACTTAAGCTGACACTAATAGAATGGTATATTGTATCAACTTAAGCTGAATGGTATATTGTATTAACTTTAGCTGACACTAATCGAATGGTATATTGTATCAACTTAGGCTTACACTAAAAGAATGGTATATTGTATCAACTTAAGCTGACACTAATAGAATGGTATATTGCATCAACTTAAGCTGACACTAATAGAATGGTATATTGTATCAACTTAAGCTGACACTAATATAATGGTATATTGTATCAACTTAAGCTGCCACTAATAGAATGGTATATTGTATCAACTTAAGCTGACACTAATAGAATGGTATATTGCATCAACTTAAGCTGACAGTAATAGAATGGTATATTGTATCAACTTAAGCTGACACTAATATAATGGTATATTGTATCAATGTCATCTTTTATGACATATTTATAATACCATAATTAGTAGTTTAATAAAATATTTGATAAAATCCATTAGTCATAATTTTTTTTTGTTTTATTTAATGCTAATAGAACATTTTTACAATGTCATAACCTATAAGTCTTTTTAAGTTTTATTTTGCTTTATACATTTTTTAGGTCCAATTTATTTAGAAAGTGATTAAATATAAAATAATTTATATTATATTATCTGTTTCAGATGCCCCTTCTATATAAAAGATAATTTTGTCCGAACTTATTAAATTTGTATTATATTCCTTCATTCTCATTAAAGTTTTAAATGTTGATTAAGTGTTCATTTTCCTGGTTTCTTCAGGCAAACAATTTCACGGCTGAATTGTGAACTGGGAGGACAAACTGTATGTTGTTTTTTTCTTGCAAATGGTATATGAAACTTGTTTTTTATCCATATGTCTATCTAATGGTTGTATTAAGCTCTTATGGAGTTGTATCTCTTAATCAGAATTAATTACTTTATGCATAACTACTTTAATTTTTTTTCTGATAAGCTTTAGTTTTTCCAAGGTTTAATAATTTAACTAATGTTGACATTCTTCTTAGTTTTAATTGTGAATATTCTCCAGTAATAATCTGAATACTAATACTACATTTTTTACATTTTTTCTAGTTTATCAATGTTTTCTTTTGTAAATGGGTCCCATACAGATGATGCATATCCTAGTACAGGTCTCACCAAGGTGAGCCAGCATTTTAGTGTTATGTCTCTATTACATTTGTCAATGTTTTATTTTTTTTATAAAGCCAAAGAATTTGTTTATATTCTAAAATATTTCATTGACATGAGGATTCCATGTTAGCTTCTTATTTATTATGACTTCTAAGTATTTTGCATTCTCTCTTTGGATAAGTTCTTTTGAAAAATAAAATATTTTCAATTGATTTGTTTTATTTTTTACCCTCAAAAGTAAACACTTTTCTGGGTTGAAAAACATGCTTCTGTTAGATTCCCACTTTATCAATTCTCTAATTCTTTTCTTTTTAATTCTGCTATTTTGATCTGATTTAAATGTTTAACAAATTATGCAATCATCATCAATCACCTAACTTTTGTTCCTGTTGAGATGTTGGGTAAATCATTTATATAAATTTAAATGAGTCATGAACCGAGCACAGTTCATTGTGGAACTCTTAATTTAATCTTTATTGAGTCATGAACCGAGCATAGTTCATTGTGGAACTCTTGATTTAATCTTTATTGAGTCATGAACCGAGCACAGTTCATTGTGGAACTCTTGATTTAATCTTTATTGTGGCATGAACCGAGCACAGTTCATTGTGGAACTCTTGATTTAATCTTTATTAAGGCATGAACCGAGCACAGTTCATTGTGGAACTCTGGATTTAATCTTTATTGAGGCATGAACCGAGGACAGTTCATTGTGGAACTCTTGATTTAATCTTTATTGAGGTATATATGGATTCATTCATTAATAGAATTTAATGGCTATTATAATGAAAGTCTTGGATCTAGTGATGTAAGGGACCTGAGATCCCAAAGGAGTTAAGTTAATTTAAATGTATCAGTTATTAGAAATAAAAGCAATAATTATTTGTAAATTTATTTATTTTTTAATATTATTATTTTTTTGTTGTTATAAGTAGCATAGTAGTAATAAGACAAGGATGTTATTAGTTATTGTAATAAAATAAAATTTTCAACAAAATTAAACATGTGATTTTCTTTTGCTTGCAATAAGCAGGCAATGTTTTCTTTATTCCTTCCTTGCCATAATCAAATTACTTCAATATAAAAATTGAAATTGACACAATTTCCAGCTTGTTACTTAGCTTGACTTGAAAATTTGTTTCCGATAAACAATGTCATGAACTGTGAATATTGATAAGGATTATTTATTTAAAAGCATGAAATTGTATTTTTCTTTTAAATGAATGAACATTGATACATTAGAAAAATACAGTTATCATTCCTGTTCATTGTGTCTACTGATAATGAGATTTTAGTTTTGTTTGTGATTTATGTAATTAACTATCGAAAATAATTCTAATAAGAATAATAAAATGATAATTTATATAGCGCTGTATCCCAGCAAGGACCCGGGTTCACAGCACTTTACATGGAGATAACAATACATATATTAATTAAAGAAACATTCATATCATTCTCACTACATAAATGACAATAGGTTGCAGGAAGAAAAGTTTATAATTTCATATTTGAGTGACATCTTGATAATATCCTAAGTTTTATCTGTAATTCATAAATATGATTGTTATTCTAGTTTTGGTCTTTTTTTATATAACATTTTACAATAAAAAGGACTGAGGCCTTTTCCCATTTGTTAAGGAAATGTTTCAAAGGCACTACAGCATAACTGAATTAATCAAAATAAAGAATTTATGATATTTTTGTAGATTTTATTTAATTAGTATTTGTATTAAATTGTACTGACTTGCTTCTGACTAAATATACATATTAGTTTATTAGCAATAAATAGTTTGTCTTAAATTTCCTTTCAAATTATTTGTTTATGATGCTTATTATTAATGAAAAAAAATTAATTAAAAAATTGTGTAACTATTTGATTCTAATATTTATTATTTACTACTGATAGAAGAGAACAAAAACGTTGATTTTCTTATGGAGATAATTAAAATAAATATCTTATAAATACTATCTTCTCTTTAAAGAGTAGATTTTAAAAAATAATTTGTATCCTTTGTCTACCGTTATTCCATCTAGGACAAGAAAAGTATTATCAAAATAATGATACTCTTTTTTCTAGTTTAGGGGGTTGTAGAGAGCGCTGGGCAGAGGTAGTACCTTTTGACGCTGCGACAGCTGCACCCCCGGGTGGTCAAGCTCACTGGTCCTCGTCCATCTCTCGAAACTCTCACGTGTGGCTCCCAGCGCCACACCCCGGGCAACGGTCTCAGCTGGCCGGCTAAACCACTTGAGGGGGTGGTGCTGACACGGCACCACTGGGCGTACGACTTCCTAGTTGGAGCACCGGCCAGGGCGGACGAGTTCACATGCGAACTCAACGGCTACGTGTCCACGACCAAGGCGGGCCACCGATAAGGAGGAAACCGGCTGTGGTTAAGCTTGGAGAGGGATGGGCGCCGCCAAGCAATTCTTGCCCTAGACACACCATATGACTATTATACTAATCAACACATACCGGCTCGGTCGTCGCCCGGGTTAACAAGGGCCGCGTCTACCATTGCACACCAGGATGGGGACGTAAAATCTACTACTGGTGCACTACAACCAACACCCCCATACAACCTTAAAAGAAGAGGAGACAATTATTGGCACATGGAATGTCAGAACCTTACATGCGACAGGAAAAGTGGAAGAACTGACCCACGAACTGGAACGATACCAATGGAATGTCATCGGACTGTGTGAGACCCGATGGAAAAGCTTTGGCGAACTCGCAACAGAAGATGGACACAAAATCTACTTCAGCGGCAGGGAGGACAGACACGAACATGGAGTTGGATTCCTAATCCATAAAAATACAACAAACTCAGTCATAGGTTGTCGTCCTGTCTCCAGCCGCATCATCACCATCCGCCTGAAAGCAACACCCTTCAATATCACAATTATACAGGCATATGCTCCTACATCCAGCCATGATGATAGTGAAATTGAGGCCTTCTATGACCAAGTACAGGACATCATGGATCAAACACCAAAGAAAGATATTATCGTCGTCCAAGGTGACTGGAATGCGAAGATTGGAGTAGATGTATGTACCAACTGGGCAGATACTTGCGGACACTCTTGCAATGACCTGACCAACGATAGAGGGCTTCGACTCCTCGAATTTGCACGATACAACAACCTCCTTCTAGCTAACACAATTGGTCACCATAAAAAATCCAGAATATGGACTTGGCACAGCCCAGGCGGGGAACATAGTAACCAAATAGACTACATACTGGTCAAAAGACGATTTAAATCATGCATTAAAGCAGCTAATACTAGAAGCTTCCCTGGAGCGGATATCGGCAGCGACCATAACCTGGTGCTGATGACTTTCCATCTACACCTGAAAAGGATAGCAAAACAAAGCAATACACGATTACGCTTCGACCTTGAAAAATTGAAAGATCCGGTAATCGCAGAGGCGTTCAGGGCAAAAATTGGAGGGAAATTTGCTCCACTGACCACACTTTGTGAATCGGAAAAGGATATGGACATAGATCTAATCACTGATACCTTCAATACCACAATAATTGAGACAGCAAAAGATATACTTGGCAAAAAACATGCCATAAAAAAACCATGGGTCTCCACTTATATCCTAGAGATGTGCGATGAAAGAAGAAAACTTAAGAACGTAAAGAATACTGCAGAAGGAGCAATCAAATACAGAACAATCAACAAAAAGATCAGGAAAGAAATGAATAAAGCAAAAACAAACTGGATAGAACAACAATGCTCAGACATCGATGATAATCTACAGAGAAACAACTCAAAAAAGGCTTACAAGATTGTCAAAGATCTGACATCCACCAAGCAAGGTCGCATCTCAACAATTCAAGATAAATCTGAGAAATGTATTACAGAAGAACAAGAAATAATAAAAAGATGGACCGAATACTGTTCTGAGCTATACAATGAAGACTCAAAGGGCGACGAATCAGTGCTCAATTGCCCAACGTCATCTAACATGGACATGCATTACATTCTCCGTGATGAGGTGGAGCTTGCTGTGCGAAAGCTGAAAAAGGGGAAATCGGCTGGAGCAGACAACATCCCAGGTGAACTGATTCAAGCAGGAGGTGACCCAGTAATAAACATTCTAACTAGCATGTGCAACAAGATCTGGCAGACAGGAGAATGGCCAACACCCTGGACTCAATCGCTGGTTATAACGCTCCCAAAGAAGGGTAATCTACAATTGTGTCAGAACTACCGCACAATTAGCCTGATCAGTCACCCCAGCAAAGTCATGCTCATGGTAATACTAAACAGACT
Organism: Radix auricularia; assembly: GCA_002072015.1. Lineage (NCBI taxonomy): Eukaryota > Metazoa > Mollusca > Gastropoda > Lymnaeidae > Radix > Radix auricularia. The sequence continues at coordinate 111,873 of MUZC01000018.1, forward strand.
AAAACCACAAGCAGAGCAGATCATTGCAGAAGAACAAGCAGGCTTCAGAGCAGGAAGGAGCACAACAGAGCAGATCTTCAACTTGCGAGTGCTCTGTGAAAAACATCTGCAACACCAGAGGGACCTCTTTCATGTCTTCATAGACTTCAAAAAGGCGTTTGACAGAGTGTGGCATGCAGCACTGTGGGCAACCATGCACAAGTACAATATTAACGCCAACCTCATTACTGTGATCAAGAACCTATACAACAGAGCATCCAGCGCAGTACTCTACAACAGCAAGCTGGGAGATTGGTTCAAGACCACTGTTGGTGTTAGACAAGGGTGTTTACTCTCCCCCATCCTCTTCAACCTCTTCCTAGAAAGAATTATGACTGATGTGCTCGAAGACCATGTCGGAACGGTCAGCATCGGAGGAAGGATCATAACTAACTTACGCTTCGCCGATGACATAGACGGCCTAGCTGGCAGCGAGGACGAACTAAAAGAATTCCTTGCAAAGCTAGAGAAGACGTCGAAGGCCTATGGCATGGAAATTAATGCAGAAAAGACCAAGGTCATGGCAAATAAGAATTTCACAAGTGAAATACGGATAAACGGTCAAAAACTCGAGGAGGTCCCTACCTTCAAATATCTAGGGGCTGTAATATCCGATGAAGGCTCAAAACCAGAAATTCTTGCCAGAACGGCCCAAACAACTGCAGCACTAAGCAAACTGAAAAACATCTGGCAAAGCAAGAAGCTCTCCCTGAGATCAAAGATTCGACTAATGCGCTCTCTGGCGATGTCAGTCTTCCTCTATGGTTGTGAGGCTTGGACGCTCACCACAGACCTCCAAAAAAGAATTAGTGCGCTTGAGATGAGATGTTTTCGAAAGGTGTTAAACATCTCCTACACAGCGCACATCACGAACGAAGCGGTCCGCGACAAAATAAGTGCTGTCATTGGCCCTTACGAGAACCTTCTCACCTCAATTAAAAAGAGGAAACTACGATGGTACGGGCACGTGTCAAGATCTGGAGGTCTCTCAAAGACGATATTGCAAGGCACAGTCCAGGGAAGAAGGAAAAGAGGCAGACCAAGGAAGAGTTGGGAGGACAACATCAAAGAGTGGACCGGCCTTTCATTTAGCGACTCCCAGAAGGCAGCTCAGAACCGTGACACTTGGCAGGAGTTAGTGCGCAGCTCAAAATGGTGCCCCAACGACCCAGCGTCGGGTTAAGGGACAGTTCAGTTCAGTTTAAAACAAATAATAATTTGATATACAAAGAAAATCATTTTATTTTCTCCCTCTTTAGCAAATACTAATTAATTTGTTATAAAATGCTGTCAGTATTAATATAAACGAATTTTCAAATATATATAACCGTGTTTAGTGTCTTTTTGTTCATTTTAATTGTAAGCCTTCATACAATTTTGTAAAATATGTTTAAAACATCATATAACTTTAAATCTGTATATGATACTTACCTCCATAATTCTTGATCTACAGTAAATATCTGGATGTTATACTGTCTTATATCTGTTAGAGACAATAACTAGATGACTGTCATATGTTTAAGAGACAATAATTAGATGACTGACATATGTGTAAGAGACAATAACTTGATGACTGACATATGTGTAAGAGACAATAACTAGATGACTGTCTTATATCTGTTAGAGAAAATAACTAGATGACTGTCTTATATCTGTTAGAGACAATAACTAGATGACTGTCTTATATCTGTTAGAGACAATAACTAGATGACTGTCTTATATCTGTTAGAGACAATAACTAGATGACTGTCTAATATCTGTTAGA
>MUZC01000018.1:142540-155796 GCA_002072015.1 Radix auricularia
CATACTAATAGAATTCTAACATTTGAAGGACATACTAATAGAATCCTAACATTTGAAGGACATACTAGATTTATAATATTAATTTATAAAGCATTTTTTAATAACTATACAATTTTTGCATGTACTTCACGAAATATGCCTACCTGACTGATCGTGTAATATTGTGTTGTTGTACATGCACTTTCCAATAAAAATAACTAGTCTATAGTATTGTAGTGATATGTCACTTGATCTCGATCCCTATAAATATGGATATAAAACCAATGAAAAGTTGGGAGTATCCTTTTCTGTATAAAGTCAAAGTCCAATTTCAACAAGCTCATTTCACTGGTTTATGTCATAATTCTTAAAATTGACGAATTTATAGTTACTATATATACATTGTATAATAAACTTGCCTTTGTTTTCTACAATAGTAGATGCTTCATAAGTTAAATAAAATTGATTTACGTCAGCTTGAAAGGGGGGCTACTATAGAACGGTCTTGTTGGTCAAATATTTTCGTAAGCCTAAACAAATAAATAAAACATTAAAAAAAGGAAAGCTCGTCAAAATTAGGAAAAAAGATTGTGATGTAATATATTATAATTATATTATTAAATATTTTTCTCTGCGTTTACTCTAAAATACTAAGCAGTGTGAAAAAGATACCTACCAAGAAACAATCGTACTGACCATTTCATCATGTAAGGATATATTCATGAAATTATTGCATTACTTTCAGACTTTAATTTTTCTTTTTACAACAATTAAAACATTAAGTAAAGAAACCCTTTAGAAGACATGGAGAGAAGATAATTATTAGTGAAGCATATAATTAGATAATAATTCTTAGTAATACTACAATATACAACAATCAAACTAACGGACAACGTTCAAATTCAAACTAACGGACAATTTTTACAAACAAACAACAGTATCAAACTAACGGCCAATTTTAACAATCAAACAACACTATCAAACTAACGGACAACTTTAAAGATCAAACAACATTATCAAACTAACGGAAATTTTTAACAATCAGACAACACTATCAAACTAACGGACAATTTTAAAAATCAAACTAACGGACAACTTTAGCAATCAAACAACATTATTAAACTAACGGAAAATTTTAACAAGCAAACAACAGTATCAAACAAACGGAAAAATTTCACAATCAAACTAAAGGACAACTTAAACATTTAAACTAACGGACAACTTTAACAATCCAACTAACGCACAATTTTAACAATAAAATTAAGGCTCAATTTTAACAATCAAACTTACGCACACTTTTATCAATAAACTAACGCACAATTTTAACAATCAAAGAACACTATCAAACTAACGGACAACTTTAACAATCAAACAACACTATCAAACTAACGGACAATGTTAACAATCAAAGAGCACAATCATACTTACGGACAACTCTAACAATCAAACAACTCTATCAAACTAATGGACAACTTTAATAGCTTCCATTTGAGATTCCTGCCTCGCATCCTTGGTATTAAGTGGCAAGACAAAGTGCCTAATAGTGAGGGCCTAACGCGTGCCAATACCCAAAGCATGTTCTCAATTCTTAGTGAAAGACGTCTAAGGTGGCTAGGAAATGTTAAAAAAATGAGCCCCGGCCTCATCCCGAAGGACCTCTTATATTGTGAACTTGCGTCAGGAAAGAGGAAATCAGGTCGCCCACGTTTGCTAATTAAATATGTCTGTCAAAGGGTCATGAAAGTAGCCAAAATACATACAAGTGACTGGGAGTGTAAGGTAGAAGACCGGTCTACGTGGCTCACAGTTGTCAAAGAGGGCGTCATAGTAGCCGAGGAGCAAAGAATGGAGGAGGCTGCAGACAGAAGAGCCAGGAGAAAAGCCAAAACTTTTGGAAGCACAGAACTCGTGTGTAAAATCTGTAGTAAAGCCTGTCACTCAAAGATAGGGCTGCACAGCCACTCAAGAAAATGCAACCCAACCCAACGGTGATGCCCCAATGACAATGTATCTGCTTTTCAGAATACGAAGAACAAAAATTACAAATATCAGTACACTAATTGTAATTTTTTTTTTAAATGAAATTTTAAAAAAAAAAATGACAGCAGAGGGATTCGATCCCGCTATCAATAGTGACAATAGTATTAAAGTATTATTTATTAGTAGGCCAATTAGCATATATAATTAAACTACAGCATATTGTTTACGACATGTGGTAACATCAGACGATCCGGCGGTATGTTGCTGGCGTAAAGACATGTCATAATACCAGCAACATCCCGCCGGGTTGTCTTCCGTTACTTTGTCATAGCAGCAGACATTTCGTTAAAAAATCTGCAATTCGGTAAATTTATTTTAGCATGAGTAAAATGGCACGGGTTCAAAACAGCGACAGTCAAAACAGCGACAGTCATAACAGCGACTTCAAAACAGCGACTGTGTCAAAACAGCGACAGTCAAAACAGCGACTTCAAAACAGCGACTGTATCAAAACAGCGACTGTATCAAAACAGCGACTGTATCAAAACAGCGACTTCACAACAAAGCTATTCTGGTCCAACCGTAAACCTAACACAGTGGTTCTCAACTTTTTGACACATAGACCCCTTTTTCATTTTCTAAACTTATCCAAGGACCCCAAGTAAAAACTACATAAATGCATAGAGAAAAAATAAAAGCTAAAACAATTGCAACATTTTGATGAATTATTTAATGAAAATTATATATTTTGATTTAAATAAAATTTAAAAGCAATTAATGACGCAGATTAGCATATGCTACATACATATGCACTTATTCATATACAAACAGCTGGTGAGTGACATAAAATTGTATCAACAAAAAATTAAAAATAACATTTAATTTGTCTTAGCTCCATAATATATAAATGAATTAAAAGGAAGATTAAAACAGAATAGAAAAGATGAAGGTTACTTAAATTATGTGACATGTATCTCATTTTGATAAAGTATTTATTGAAATTAAAAGTTTTGTTTACAATAAAAATTAAATCAATTCACTGAGGCTACGTATACACTCATTTATTCAAATTAAAAAATTAAAAAAGTATTAATAAAAACCTGCTTAGGGAAAATAAAATTATATTAACAAAAATTAATAACATTTAATTTGTCTTAACTACATGATGCATAAATGTTTTTAAAAGAACATTTAAATCAGAATAGAAATTATCAAGGTTTCTTAAATTATGTGACATTTATTTCTAAACTGTGAGCAAGTGCTCGAAGGTATTGTACAAGATCATACTGATCACGATTTTGCTGTACAGCGGTGATTCTTGTGTTCATTGTCACGTATTTCTTCATTCTCTGAGTCAGATCTCTGCCTTGTAGCAGCTGGGTAAGATTTGTGCGTTGAAGGGCTTCCTCCCGCCTTAGAGCTTCAATAAATCTGAAGATGGATGAGTGATGAATTTCAGCTGATCCCTGAAAAGATTTGTGCCAACTTTCGAGCTGATTGTTTGTTCGTGGCAGTCCTGCATCTTGTCGAGCTTTCACACTCCACATATGTATAAGAAATAACGGATGTCTTCTATCTCCACGTCTGTTTCTCCGCCCTACATAGTTATCCTCAAAGTAATTCACAAAAGGCATTAATTCTGGAGGATAGTCTGCAACCAGTTCATCAAAGGCATCACTTAACTTCATCCACAGGTAAAAAGGCAAGAGCAAGGAGCATTTTTAATGCCATCCGAACATTTTCCTCTTGCACATACAACTGTTGTAATCCGTTTTCTTGAATCTTTCTCCAGAGTGATTGTCCAAAGTGAAAATAACAGCCGTAGATGAGTGTTTGAGGAAAAGCCTCAATAAGTGCAGCTTTCGAAGCTAGTTCAAAGTCGATCTGTACACTTCTTGGAGCGAGTCCAGGTTTCAATGATTTAATTTCACTCCACATTCGAGAGTATATGTCTTTTTGCTTATTTGGGAGCAAAACAAAAACACAAGGAAGCACATTGTTTCTTATCAAAGCATGCACAGTGTACACTTGATAAAACAAGTTTGGTGATACTTTAAATGTACCATCACACATCCAGTGTTCAGCATCCTGCATAGTTTGTAGAAACTGGTCTGTACTAAAAATAAGCATCCGAATAACATCTCCACGCCCACTGTCATAGAGCAGGAATCTTCGCTGGCCTGTTATGGAGAAGGTAAACAAAGAGATTGTTGGCTGAAAGAATGTAGGTACCTTAAAAAGGAATATCTGAACACATTGCCTTTTTATTATCCAATGATATCGGATTGGAGTGGTGAAGGAGTTGGATAGATTTGGAAAGATCTAATATTAAACCCTATTATTTTTATTTTTAAAAACTAGAAGGAAAAAAAACAATTATTTGCAAAGTAAAAACGAGGGTCGAAACATCCGAGGATCAACAAGTTCTGTAGTCAAACTGTCTCTGTCCCTCCCACCACAAACCCCCTCAATAAATCGATTGAATCTATGTTTGCTAGTCTCTATTGAGATTTCTGCACAATACATATGACTAAAGTAATAACAGTTATAATTTTATTTTTGAATTTTTTTTTAAATGTGCCCTGAAACTGTGTATACACTCTTTAAAACACCACACCAACATTTATTTATACAAACCTCCAGTTGATTATTTTAAATTTTATATTGTCCGTTCTCTACAAAAAATCTGCATTATCACAAGCAAAAGAAAAAAGTCGCTATTTTACAGTCGCTGTTTTGATACAGTCGCTGTTTTGATACAGTCGCTATTTTGACCATCGCTGTTTTGACCGTCGCTGTTTTGACACAGTCGCTGTTTTGAAGTCGCTGTTATGACCGTCGCTGTTTTGACTGTCGCTGTTTTGACCGGATGCGGAGTAAAATACAACTGGCAAACCGGGCACTAGTAAACAAAATGGTCGTATTGTGGCCAGACTATGTATGATGAGGAGCCGAATAAGAGCTTTAGAAATTAATACAAATGAAAAGTACAAATTTGCGTTTTTATAGCTAGAATGCTAAGTCTTGAGACAAGCATCGTAACACTAGCTAGAGACATCATATTTTGTATGTATAATTATGTTATATTTCGGGTCATTAAAAGCCAAAAGCAAACCTTGCCTAATTAGATTTTCATTTTAAAATATAGTTTTTCAAATAATGAGACTATTTTAAAATGTGCCCCAAATAAAAATGTGTACGATTCATAATTCTGCTATGATTTACAGCGCCATGGTTGTTTGCTAAAAGCGAACTCTTTTTTCTTCAAAGTATTCAAAATTATGATTTTCTGTGCTGCCTCTTTGGAAATATTTGGTCATCAAGCAAAATAGGAATGGTTGCACTCGCCTGGCTGCATAATTAATAAAATACATATTTTTAAAAAAAATAATAAAAATGAAATAATGATTAAAATTTTTTAATAGTTTCTAAAATTATAATTTAAAAGCTGTGCTTTTGTAATTAAAAAAGGACATGATAGTTAGTTTTACGTTGACACGTAATGGAACAGGATAATATCCGAATTCAACACAGTTGCAGAAAATTCCATTGACTATGATTCTTATTTTAAGCCTGAAGCTAAAGGTAGCAAAAATTTGACACAGAAATGACAGCTTTCATTTCTAGAAGCTATTCCATTTTTGGATTTGTTAAAAAAAAATTAAAATTATAAATAAGCCAACACATTTACTTCCGTTGAATTCAAATTTCGTAGGCTTAACAGTGCACACGATGTTTAGGTTTTAATTATATAAAATAAGGCGACATAGGTTTTCCCCATCATATTCTCTGAACAGATTATTTTGTAGATAAAGTTGTCTGTACGGAAATAATAAATGAGTCATCTCATATCTGAAGATTAGGAAGCGACCTGGTTACAAATGAAACGATTTTGTTAATTGGCCTGTGGGGCTTATTTTAGACACCCCTACGTTATTTGATTACTCTTTCTTTTCAAAATATTTACTTTTAATTCTAAAATTATTTGTCATAATTTTCAGACGATCGTGTTATTTAAGGTCATGTTTGAGGGGCAGTAAACAAACATTGGTATTGGAAACGCTTAGTGCCCCTATTTCAAAAGATATCTTACTTTGTAAGGTAATATAATACAAGAGCCCTTTTAAAGCACTCTTAATATAACAATTCAAAGTTTAACAGAAGCGGTCACAGAGTTTTGTTTCACGGAGTTCAAGATGCGAGATGTCCGGATGGCATTTTAAGGAAAAGAATTGACTTATTTAAGTTTAGAAATAACCTTGATTTCTCTCAAGATACTGGTTTTTACCTCTCCAACAAATACGAGGCTACCAAAAAATGGGCTTTAAAAAGTTAGGTTTATCTTATTTCTTAAACGTTGGACTTGATTTGAGAAATAATAGAGAAATTTGGTTACGTGTTGGCAAATGCTACAGAACAGGCTGTCCAGGTGGCAACGCACCACAAATATTCAATCTAAGCCAAACACACCACAAATAGTCAATCTAAGCCAAACACACCACAAATAGTCGGTGTAAGCCAAACAAACCACAAATAGTCAATCTAAGCCAAACACACCACAAATAGTCAATCTAAGCCAAACAAACCACAAATAATCAATCTAAGCCAAACACAGCACAAATAGTCGGTGTAAGCCAAACATAACACTAATAGTCAATCTGAGCCAAACACACCACTAGTAATCAATCTAAGCCAAACACACCACTAATAGTCAATCTGAGCCAAACGCACCACAGATAGTCAATCTGAGCCAACGGACATTTATTGAGTGGCCTGTTTGTTGAAACGAGGAAAGTATAGTTCAAGATACAAGGAAAAATTGTGATTTGAAAAAAGTATCACACCGAAACCATTAAGAATCAGAGGAGGTAATTTTCAGCAAATCTGCGTTCCCAGTAAAAGTCTTGCTGATATGATCAGCTCCCTTGTCGTAGCAGTTGTCGTTTATCATGATTTTTATGACATATAAGTCAATATCAAAAAATTATAATCACGTTACATCGTTACATGATCTAACGTGATTGTAATTTTTGTAGTTCAATATGACAAAATTATAATCACGTTACATCGTTACATCTTTTTTCGTTATTATTTTTTAATTTTCCTTTTAGCTGTCATTTACAATATCAATTTTTTAAAAAAAAGAATAGTTTTGACATTTATAATTCTTTTTCTACTATATATGTTTATATATATGTAGATGCTCATATGCATACTGTGGCGGACTCGCTGTCTAGGGGGATTTTTAGGTCCACCCGTTTTGACCACAGATATAACATCAGGCGTACAGTAGTGTGGTAAAAGTATTCACGAGACTTGACTCAACAGAGAAAATGACGTTTATTTACAGTATATATAGACATATCTATATCCATAGCAATACAGTGTAGCAGCTATCATAGAATACATTCACTATGTTTGTCTCTCTCTCAACATATCGATAAAACAGGACTGTCCTTGTCCACGCTCAACACTCCTCCCTCTGCCTGCTTAATACACACTGTTCCCTCATTGACACTCTCACCTGACATCTCTACACACTCCCCTGTGAACACAATGTGAGCGAGAATTCAAGTCCACGGGTGTTCACGCTTTGTTTATCATTCACCCTACATTTTCGCTCAGTCATTCTCACACCATAACATCTAACCGTGACACCCCCCTCCTCACGAGCGACCTTAGCAAGAATGTCGCGAGTTTATACAATGAATATGGTGTTTATGTTTTGGTGTGTGCTTTCATCCCAATACCAAACTTTCACACTAAGATATCAATAACAAATAGCCCTTGCAAAATTTGGAATAATCACATGTGAAATGCTTGCTATGTAACATTTCAGAAAAAATTGTACATTTCTAAACCATAAAATCTCATAACTGAATAACTAATCAGTGTGTACAATGTGAAAAAACCAACAGGTTTTCATACTGTTTGTACCACTACTCTACCACAATACCTCACACTCGAGGGAAGCAAAGCTTATTACTATGCAAAATACATGCCTTATAAAATCAATGCAAAAAATGAAAGGTTGACATTTTAAGTTTAAACATGCATGTTATCAATATCAATCACATTCTTAGTTAAACAATATATACATGTGCAAAGAAAACTTTTAGCCCTTAAAGTTATTGTTCTCATCAAATTATTACATGTTCACATAGTGGATGTTGCATGCTATAGACCAGTCGTTTCTCTATATTCTAATAACAGAATTTATGAATTATAGCTATCAGATTCATAAGAGAAAACACATAGCTAAAAGTTAACAAGTAATTCATATATAAAACCTATTATAGATAAACGACGCAAGTAGCTCAATTAAACGGTTCTCTACCATTGTCTGCTAAGTATGTCCGCCAATGTATTATCAGCCCTGGAATCGGTCTGATTGTAAATTTGTACTCTTGTAATGTTAACTCTATTATTAATGGTCTTAGCTGTATGTAGCACAGTCAATGGTTTGTGGTCAGTCTCTATTGTAAAGTGACTACCAAAAATATATCTTGAAAATTTTGTGACCGTCCAAACGACCCCCAAACATTCCTTTTCAATTACCGCATATCGGGTCTCACGCGGTAAAAGTCTTCTACTTACATACGCTATAGGATGTAGTAGTCCCTCTCGTTCCTGCATTAAGCATCCCCCTATTGCGGACTCACTCGCATCCGTTCTGACTACAAACTCCCGTGTTAGATCTGGCAGCATAAGGATTGGTTGCGTGGATAAAGCCTTTTGCAGTTTATCAAGTGCTTCCGTACATTGGCTAGTCCATTGAACCTTTTCCGGTTTTCCCTTCTTAGTTAAATCTGACAGTATACTAGAGATGTTAGCGAAGTCTGGGACAAATTTTCTATAATATCCTACCAATCCCAACAAGCTCCTCACTTGCTTCTTGGTGCTAGGTTGTTTGATATTTAGTATTTTACTGGTTACACAGGCGTTAGGTCTCTGTGCACCCCTCCTACTATATGACCCAGAAACTCTATTTCCGTAAACCCAATCTCCATTTTGGTCGGTCGTGCAGTCAACCGCGCGGTTTTCAATCTGTCAAGTACCTGATTCAGTGATTGATTATGCTCAGTTATGGACCTCCCAAACACGCAAATATCATAAAAAAACTTACAACATTTTTCTGATCCCCGAGAACAAGGCGCATGCCACGTGCGAAGGTGGCTGGAGCATTACACAACCCAAAAGGCATGTATTTAAACTGATACAATCCTATGTCTGTTTGAAAAGCGGTGTATTTCCTAGAGTTTACTTCTACCGGTAGTTGCCAGTATCCTTTTACCAAGTCTATTTTCGAGAAATATTTAGCATGTCTCAGCTGAATAAATAAATCCTCCTGATTAGGTATGGGTTCTGCATCTGTTACCGTGATGGCGTTTAGTTTTCTGTAATCAATACAAAAACGTGTGGAGCCATCTTTTTTTTTCACCAGGACTATTGGTGAAGAATAGGAGGAGGAGGATTTTTCAATAATCCCTTCATTTTCCACATGCCGAACTTCTTTTATTATTTCTTGCTTTGCTGAGAAGGGTATAGGGTATGGTCTAAGGCAGATCGGGTTTTCTGTGTTTAACTCAATGGAGTGAGATACTACCGTGGATTTCCCTGGTATGTTTGTGATGATGTCAGCATATTTATGTAATATCTCTTCTATCCTCTCCCTATCATACTGTTTGAGGTCGGGATTAATTATCACATCTCTCACAGATTCAGTAATCCCAATAGTCTGAGTGGTCAAAGCATTAATGTTTGGGCTATCATTGTCCACCTCGTTATCCTCTATCACTACTGCGTAAGCCGTGACTGCCTCCCCGTTCCTAGTATGGTTATCGGTACCAGTTTCTTTCTGATTCTGTCGTGATTGGTCACTTCTAAAATACTCTACTAGCATATTTACGTGATATGTTTTCCGTTTCCCTTTTTCCTGGATTATATAATTACAATCCCCTATTCTTTCCATCACTCTATATGACCCATGCCATCGGGCTCTTTGTAGTTTACTCCCGCATGACGCTTTCATCACCACCACAAGAATGCCTACTTTTATATCTCTTTTCCTGGCTTTACGATCATACATAACTTTTTGTTTTTCTTTAGCAATTTTCAAGTTTTTACTCGCCAGTGTGCCACATACGCGTAATCTTTCTCTTAATTTATTTAGATATTCATGTGGTTTTTGACCTTCTATATTTTCATTTTTTCCACCAAAAATATTTCTAATGATATTTATGGGCCCTCTAATTTTTCGTCCGAACATTAACTCAAATGGTGAAAATCCTGTTGACTCATGCTTACCATCTCGATAAGCAAATAGTATTCCCGGTACGTGTGCTTCCCAATCTTTCGGTTGTTCGATGACTACTTTAGTGAGTAATGTTTTCAGAGTACCATTGAACTTCTCTACCATTCCGTTACTTTGTGGGTGTAAAGGCGTGCTGAACCTTTGGGTGATTCCCATCAATTTTGTAACTTGGGTCATTAAGGCACACTTAAATTGACTGCCGTTGTCTGACAATATTTCATCAGGTAATCCCATCCTAGTGAATATGATGAGGAGTGCTTCCTGTATGTCTTCGGCACCGATCCTTTTAAGTGGTATTGCTTCCGGCCATCTCGTCGCCGTGTCCACCAGAGTGAGAATATAGCGATAACCTTTCTGTGACATTGGAATTATTGGTCCAATAAGGTCGATTGCTACCTTACTCCATGGTTTGTCTATCAACTCCATTTCGCCTAATGGGGCTATCCCTCCGGCGTTCTGCTTTTTAACTTTCTGACACACGTCACATGTCCTACAATAATATCGCACGTCACTGGCTACACCCGGCCACCAGAACTCTTCAAGCACTCGTGCTTTTGTGCGAGCTATCCCCATGTGGGATGATAAATTATTATCATGGGCTACCTCCAATACGACTTTTCTCAATGCTTCGGGTACAACCAATTGTTCCCGCGTAGTAATAAGGCTTACCTGATCATTATTAAATTCTCTTACCAGTAATCCGTCATTATATTTGAAGTGTGACTTAGACTTCCCATCTCCGCTTTGTCTGTTCGCAAGCTCATGAGTACGTCTTAAAGTCACATCATTGTTTTGTAATTTCCTAAACTCCTCTACCGTTATGTTTAGTTCTGTCATGTGTCGTTTTACAGATTTCAATTGCTTTGGTTTGTTGGTTTGTGCTCTTGTCACCACTGCTCCTGCTATGACGTCCTTATCGTTTTTTTTTGTGTTGTACTCTTGCTGGCGAATCCTCTTTTGCTTCCTTCTCGTCTCCCTGTTAACTCTAGTGTATACATAATTGTCTCTTTCCCGTTTGTGAGCTCCATGGTAATGGTCTCTTCTAGCACCACCACAAGGCCAAGTGCTGCAGTCTCCAGCCAGATAACCCGTCCTTTCACCTATATATTCATCTCTTCCACCCCTAACACCACATCTATGACATACCCGGTCAACTCTGAAACTTCCCATATCATTTTTCCCCCGTCCCATGGTAGACCCCTTAATGTTTCCAATTATTAGGTCAACTGGTGGGTTTTTTAGCAGGGCAGCCTTTGTCCATCCAGTGAAGTACTCTGATTTTACATGTATATAACCCACTTTATAAACTTTTCTGTCCCCATCAAACAATATACACGCAACTGTCTCATTTGTCAGACAACCCTTTTCGAGTAGGGATTCCCTTACTCCCACAATTCCACACCCTGTGTCCCGTACCACATTAACTCTAACCCCATTAACTTCTCCGGTCTTTACCATAATATTTCCTGCAGCCCCGGCAAAACCCCCTTTATGTCATCTTCTATTTCCTCTGTTCATATAATTGCCAGTTCCCCCCCATTGATAATTTTCTCCTCTCCTGCCTCCTTCAGCCTGATACCGATCTCTCTGGTTTCTTGTGACCGGTTTACCTTCTTCAACCCAATCCTGAGNATTAAATGAAGTATCATATATAGACTGTGGAGGAATTTGAAACTGAAAAGTTTAATGTAATAGCATTAATAGACCAAAGACACAGGTATTATGTGAGTAAAAATGGTGCCGAAACTGGTGATAAAGGTGCCAAACTGGTAGTAAGGTAGCCGACAATAGTGATAATGGAGCCAAAACTGGTAGCAATGTGCCGAAACTGAGAGAAAACTTGCTGACTTCGGTAGTAAGGGTGTCGAAACTGATAGTAGGGGCGCCGACACTGGTAGAAAGAGTGACAACACTGAAGGTAATTGTATCCAGACTAGTACTAAGGGTGCCAACACTGGCAGTAATAGCAACGACGCAGTTAGTAACAGTGCCGAAAGCTGTTGTAAGAGTGCCGAAAAAGGTAGTAAGTTTGCCTACAGTGGTTGTAAGGGTAAAGCTATTAGTAGTACGGTTACCGGTACTGGTTGTAAATGTTCCGACACTGGTATCAAGAATGTCCACAATTGTTCTTAGTTTTAATGGTTCATCTTTTGATGGTAAGGGGGCTGACACCGGTTGTAAATGTACCGACACTTATTTTAAGGGTTCATCTACTGGTGGTAAGGGGGCTGACACTGGTTGTAAATGTACCGACACTTGTTTTAAGGGTTCATCTACTGGTGGTAAGGTGGATGACACCGGTTGTAAATGTACCGAAACTTGTTTTAAGGGTTCATCTACTGGTGGTAAGGGGGCTGACACCGGTTGTAAATGTACCGACACTTGTTTTAAGGGTTCATCTACTAATGGTAAGGGGGCTGACTTTCACAAGCGTCCCTAAAACTTATATTTTTGACTGCTTGCTCATAGATTCATACACAATACCGTTACACAGAAACAAAGGCACCGCCATAAAGACAACAAGCTTTAATGGAGTCTCCTTCTTTCAACGACCACGAACACACCAAAACAATTCTCCCCATTACTACACCTCTATCAATGACGTCAACCACACAATCACTTTGCACACTTTCGCACCATTAACTTTTATTACCACAAAAATGAAACATCAAACATACCACCGTGCGCAACTAACAACAACAAATTACAAGGGCAAATTGGTCATCTGTGACAGGGGGTAGAAAGGAGGTAGTAGGGGGGGAAGAAAGGGGGTAGTAGGGGATAAGAAAAGGGGTAATCTACATCCTTCCTACCCCCTTCCTACCCCCCTACTACCCCTTTCTACCCCCCTACAACCCCCTTCCTACACCCCTACTACCTTCTTCCTTGCCCCTTACTACCCCCTTCCTACCCCCTACTACCCCCTTTCTACCCCTACTATCCCCTTTCTACCCCCTTTCTACCCCTTCCTACCCCCCTACTA
>MUZC01000018.1:181761-195411 GCA_002072015.1 Radix auricularia
ACACACCTCTCCCTACACACATCTCCCTACACACATCTTCCCACACACATCTTTCCACACACATCTCCCCACACACATCTTCCCACACACATCTCCCTACACACATCTTCCCACACACATCTTCCCACACACATCTCCCTACACACATCTCCCTACAAACATCTCCCTACACACATCTTCCCACACACATCTCCCTACACACATCTTCCCACACACATCTTCCCACACACATCCATCTCCCTACACACATCTTCCCACACACATCTCCCTACACACATCTTCCCACACACATCTTCCCACACACATCTCCCTACACACATTTTCCTACACACATCTCCCTACACACATCTTCCCACACACATCTCCCCACACACATCTTCCCACACACATCTTTCCACAAACATCTCCCCACACACATCTTCCCACACACATCTTCCTACACACATCTCCCTACACACATTTTCACACACACATCTCCCTACACACATCTTCCCACACACATCTCCCCACACACATCTTCCCACACACATCTTCCCACACACATCTTCCGACACACATCTTCCCACACACATCTCCCTACACACATTTTCCCACACACATCTCCCCACCACACTTCCTCCTAAAAATTATGCATCACCCCCAAAACCTTTCACCTTCCTCGCTATTCATCCTCACACCATGTCCTATTCCACAAACCCCAACATGCTAAAACTTACTTGTTTGCCCGGCTCCCCAACTCACGTTTCCAAATCCATTAACTGTATTTACAGGGCGCCTTTTTTCGCTCTCTCTCTCTCTCTCTTCCATTTAGCACAGGTTCGCAACTTAACGCTGATATTCCTCGACACGCGGGGGAAGAAAGACAAAGTCTGCGAGCCGTCCAGGGTCAAGACGGAGCTGCTCAACACGTACGATATCTTCTGTGGCAATCTGGTCAGCACCAACAGGATCATTGTCACCTGGCTGGGCACCGGCGCTCTGTGCACCTTCAACATCAATGGCGGTGACTGTTCGGTTTTTTGGTGTTTTTTTTTGGTTTTTATGTTCGAAATGACTGGGTTGATCAGTGTAAACTTTATTGGCTACGTGTGGAAGTCGAGTGACGAAAATCTGAGTTTGTTGACTCAATAATAGAGATCAGAGCGTTGCCCTGCCAACTTATGTTCAGAAGGCTGCACCGCAACTGGGTCTAGAACTGACGGCATCGCAGCCTGGACCTCGCAACAGGGGCTCACCTGTTGAATTCGTCACCACCCCTCGCGTTAGGCGTAGTGGGGGAGCTTATGGTGGCGAGAGTCCTATGGTCAGATAATGTTGATTGGCACTGGAGTAGGTAGCCCAGGTGTTGTTGGCGTTGCCCAGCACATGGAACAGGTAGCCCACGTGTTGTATGGCACTGCCCGGCACATGGAACAGGTAGCCAAGGTGTTTATGGCACTGCTCGGCACATGGAACAGGTAGCCAAGGTGTTTATGGCACTGCTCGGCACATGGAACAGGTAGCCAAGGTGTTGTATGGCACTGTCCAGCACATGGAACAGGTAGCCAAGGTGTTGTATGGCACTGCCCGGCACATGGAACAGGTAGCCAAGGTGTTGTATGGCACTGTCCAGCACATGGAACAGGTAGCCAAGGTGTTGTATGGCACTGCTCGGCACATGGAACAGGTAGCCAAGGTGTTTATGGCACTGCTCGGCACATGGAACAGGTAGCCAAGGTGTTTATGGCACTGCCCGGCACATGGAACAGGTAGCCCAGGTGTTGTATGGCACTGTCCAGCACATGGAACAGGTAGCCAAGGTAGCCAAGTGTGAGGTCTGACCTATAACCTATAGTCAAAGTGGTAGAAGGTTTGTGTGTGAGGTCTGACCTATAACCTATAATCAAAGTGGTAGAAGGTTTGTGTGTGAGGTCTGACCTATAACCTATAGTCAAAGTGTTAGAAGGTTTGTGTTGAGTTCTCACCTAACCTATAGCCAAAGTGGTAGAAGGTTTGTGTGTGAGGTCTGACCTAACCTATAGCCAAAGTGATACAAAGTTTGTGTTGAGGTCTCACCTAACCTATAGCCAAAGTGGTACAAAGTT
Organism: Radix auricularia; assembly: GCA_002072015.1. Classification (NCBI taxonomy): domain Eukaryota; kingdom Metazoa; phylum Mollusca; class Gastropoda; family Lymnaeidae; genus Radix; species Radix auricularia. The sequence continues at coordinate 183,846 of MUZC01000018.1, forward strand.
TGTGTTGAGGTCTCACCTAACCTATAGTCAAAGTGGTACAAAGTTTCCATAGCCCCCAAAAGTGTTTTAAAATGTATTGGAATTTAAAAATGAGTGGCGTAGCTAGGGGAGGGTGTCCAAATAGGAAAGTACCCCGGTCACTACTTGAGGGTGGCCCCCAAATGAGTGTACGAATTTGTTTACGTTAAATATTATGCCACTACTATGAAAGCCAGACTCCCCACAAAGAGGCCAAGCTTCCCCCCGGCCCCCAAATGACACTTTTTAAACTCTTTGATTTCTAACTCAAACAATATTTGGCTCATCAGCAATCACGAACTGGTCACCAAAGGTCAGCTATCATGGATTCGTCACCAAAGATTTTTTTACAAACCGAAACGTGACTTTCTATCGCTCAACGGCGTCAGAGAATTACACAACCTTCAAATCACCCCCTCACTTTCCTCTCCATTTATTAAACTGATAATTATAACCATTTTAAGACCACGACGGCCTATGAGGCAAGTGAAGTAGCGTTGACAAGTTTCATTTAGCCACCACTAACGAGCAAGGGATTGTCTGGCTAGCACAATATCCCAGGTGCTTTGCCAGCACCGAGGATAGAACCCGTGACTCTCTTCCGCCTCGGCTCGACAGTCCGGCGAACTTCCGCTTAATAAGTCTCTTATAAACATTACAGGTAGGAATGTGGCCCCCATGCATCATTTCAATGTCAAACATACAGACGATGAAAGTGAATATTCAGTGATCCATCAGCTGACCGACCAGAACACGGACAATTGCGAGTCGCACGACAAGGGCGGCCCCAACATCACCTTCCGCTACCAGTATGAGCTGATCATTCAGACGGTAACCTTACGTACAGGTACGTTGTAACATTGAGCAGACGTTAACCCAACGTGCAGATACGTTGTAACATTTAGCAGACGATAACCCAACGTAAAGATACGTTGTAACATTTAGCAGACGATAACCCAACGCACAGATACGTTGTAACATTTAGCAGACGATAACCCAACGTACAGATACGTTGTAACATTTAGCAGACGATAACCCAACGTACGCGTACGTTGCAGCATCTAGATCACGGGGCCCGTTAGAAAACTCCCAGAATCCCTCTCTACCCCAAACGCCGATCAAAAGATGCTGCGACGGAGCTAGAATCAAGAACAACAAAAATAAAGGTGCCCTGACCAACCCAACCCCACCCACCACACTTCTTCCCACCGAAAAAGTTGGTCTTGATTGAAAGTTTAGCACTTCTCGTCCTTAGAACAGGATGATAAGTTCACAGTCCAGGGATTTTTCGACGGCACAGACTTGTCCTTTCAATATAGTTCAGAGGGAGGGGACAGGCACGAAGTCTACAGCGCCAAGACCATCTTAACCGTGACGTCATCGTTCACTCTGGTGGTCGTGGACGGCTCGATGACCATCTGCGAGGTAGAGATTTACGGAGGTGAGTTGGTCAACTGGTCTGAACGTGAGTTGGTCAGTTGGTCTGAACGTGAGTTGGTCTGAACGTGAGTTGGTCAGATGGTCTGAACGTGAGTTGGTCAGTTGGTCTGAACGTGAGTTGGTCAGTTGGTCTGAACGTGAGTTGGTCAGTTGGTCTGAACGTGAGTTGGTCTGAACGTGAGTTGAGTTGGTCTGAACGTGAGTTGAGTTGGTCTGAACGGGAGTTGGTCAGTTGGTCTGAACGTGAGTTGGTCTGAACGTGAGTTGGTCAGTTGGTCTTAACGTGAGTTGGTCTGAATGTGAGTTGGTCTGAACGTGAGTTGGTCTGAACGTGAGTTGGTCTGAACGTGAGTTGGTCAGTTGGTCTAATCGTGAGTTGGTCAGTTGGTCTGAACGTGAGTTGGTCTGAACGTGAGTTGGTCTGAACGCGAGTTGGTCTGAACGTGAGTTGGTCAGTTGGTCTGAACGTGAGTTGGTCAGTTGGTCTGAACGTGAGTTGGTCTGAACGCGAGTTGGTCTGAACGTGAGTTGGTCTGAACGTGAGTTGGTCTGAACGTGAGTTGGTCAGTTGGTCTGAACGTGAGTTGGTCTGAACGTAAGTTGGTCAGTTGGTCTGAACGTGAGTTGGTCTGAACGTGAGTTGGTCTGAACATGAGTTGGTCTGAACGTGAGTTGGTCTGAATGTGAGTTGGTCAGTTGGTCTGAACGTGAGTTGGTCAGTTGGTCTGAACGTGAGTTGGTCAGTTGGTCTGAACGTGAGTTGGTCAGTTGGTCTGAACGTGAGTTGGTTAGTTGGTCTGAACGTGAGTTGGTCAGTTGGTCTGAACGTGAGTTGGTCAGTTGGTCTGAACGTGGGTTGGTCTGAACGTGAGTTGGTCTGAACGTGAGTTGGTCAGTTGGTCTGAACGTGTGTTGGTCTGAACGTGAGTTGGTCTGAACGCGAGTTGGTCTGAACGTGAGTTGGTCTGAACGCGAGTTGGTCTGAACATGAGTTGGTCTGAACGTGAGTTGGTCTGAACGTGAGTTGGTCAGTTGGTCTGAACGTGAGTTGGTCAGTTGGTTTGAACGTGAGTTGGTTAGTTGGTCTGAACGTGAGTTGGTCAGTTGGTCTGAACGTGAGTTGGTCTGAACGTGAGTTGGTCTGAACGTGAGTTGTGAGGGTTGCATGTGTTAGGCTCTACTTAAGACAAGTAAATTTCTTTGGAGTTTTTTTTTTTAATTAAATTTTCTAAAGCATATAGTTGTTGGCATCTAGTATAGAAAGTTCAGTGCTACTATTGTGAACTATCTATGGGCAGGGGTTAGGCTTGTCCCATTACACGTGACCCAATAAGACACATCACTCCACCTTGCCTAAATATTGGAACTTGTAAGTTTGTTGTTGTTGTTTTTCTTTTCATTACTGCCGTACCACGAATGAGGTAATATTTTAAAAGTTCGCTGAAATAAAGTGGGTTAAGAATTTTGCAATATAATTTTATTATCCTATCGAAGAGGCTTTAATGGGCGACTCAGTAAAATTTTTTTATTAAAATATTTTTTAACAAAAGGTTACAAAGTACGGCTACTGAGGGCTAAAATTCGTCTTTTAATTACCCAGCCGCCTAACCATTGTAAGTTGGGTACCCATTCGGAGCTGGGTGACTCAGGGACTCATTAGGCCACAGGAACAAATCCTTGCCTTCGCATGGATTCGAACTCGTGACCATCGGTACGCTAGTCGAGCGCGCTTGCCACTCGACCACCGTATCCCGTTAAGAGAGTGTTTGCAACGTGCAATAAAAAAATATGAGCTATAATTACGCATAGCCCTTTTAATTTTTTTTAAAAAAATGAACTTAATAAAATATCAGATTACAGTTTGAGATGCTAGGCAACAATACCGACAATTTGAGTCCCTGGTGAGAATTCAGCCTGCTATGATCTTTCTAAAAACATTTTTTAAAAATTTAAATACACTGATTGCACACCACAGTCGATTAAATTTTAACGTGGTCTTACTTGCTGAATACCCACATCCAGATTGCGCACCACCGAACCACTACATCGACTGCAGCAGGGAGTGTTCATTGACATGCTACCACAGCAGGTGCAACTACGATGGCTTCTGCTACGAATGCCCCGAGCAGAACTTCGGGAAATTTTGTTCAGACAGTGAGATTAAGTTTAATTAAGCTTTTTGTTGTTGTTGTTATTGTTTTAAAGTCTTTTCTTCAGTCAAGCATGCGCAAATTAATTTAGTGGTCGGCTTATCGATGGAACAAAACTTTGGTCAGTCCTAGGATACGTTGTGAATGGAGTTGGTCAGTCTTAGGATAAGTTGTGAATGGGGGTTGGTCAGTCTTAGGATAAGTTGTGAATGGAGTTGGTCAGTCTTAGGATAAGTTGTGAATGGGGGTTGGTCAGTCTTAGGATAAGTTGTGAATGGGGGTTGGTCAGTCTTAGGATAAGTTGTGAATGGGGGTTGGTCAGTCTTAGGAAAAGTTGTGAATGGAGTTGGTCAGTCTTAGGATAAGTTGTGAATGGAGTTGGTCAGTCTTAGGATAAGTTGTGAATGGAGTTGGTCAGTCTTAAGATAAGTTGTGAATGGGGTTGGTCAGTCTTAGGATAAGTTGTGAATGGTGTTGGTCAGTCTTAGGATAAGTTGTGAATGGAGTTGGTCAGTCTTAGGATAAGTTGTGAATGGAGTTGGTCAGTCTTAGGATAAGTTGTGAATGGGGGTTGGTCAGTTTTAGGATAAGTTGTGAATGGAGTTGGTCAGTCTTAGGATAAGTTGTGAATGGAGTTGGTCAGTCTTAGGATAAGTTGTGAATGGTGTGGTCAAGAATTCATTAACCACTTTGACGGGTCCACTGATTTGCTTTCACCCTCTCCATCTCCAGCGTACACGCCCGCGTCCAATCACAGCAGGATGGACAGCCTGGAGGAGACCTTGGAGACCAAGACGGACGAGAACTACGTGAGCTCGCTAAAGTATTACCACTTCCTCATTCCGTGGCTCATCGCCATAGGCACGGTCAGCTACCTGATGAGTAGAAAGGGAAAGAAGAAACAGAATACCTCAGGTACACGAGCTCGGGATGTACTTTGTTACACATTCTAGGATGGCTCGTTCGCTAAATCGTTCGTGATTTTCAAATCATTTCTATTAACTCATGGCGTCTGTTTGATTGTTGCCTTGTTTGATTGTTTGCCGAAAAAACTTTGAATCGATTTTAAACCCACTTCTTTGCACGCTAGCCAGAGGAAATTTTGCAGGCAGACTCGTGTCGACGATAAAAATTATTTTTCAAAATTTCAGGTAGATCGAATGTACTGTTATTAAATGAATGAGTTTTTAGATTATCTCTGTTTATCTCAATGCAGCATGTTAATTTTTGTGCTGGAGTGGGGCTGTGCGTATTATATTGAATACTTTTTCTATTATCTTCCTGTCACGCGTATACTATTGACGATAATTTTTAAAAAAATATATTACCGATCTGTAAATGTAAATGCTAGTCATTTCTAGCCTGTCTCGCAGTGTGCTCTATATTAAACATATTTGAATAACTCTTTTCCTGTGCTCGAATTGAGCTGAAATCTATCAGGCAGTCTCTTGAAGTTGTTTTTTAAACTATAAATCCATTATAAATTTGAGAAATATATACAGATGTATATATATATATATATGTATATATTGTGGAGAAACTCGGTGTTCTCGTGTTTAGTGTCTCTATTTCTTTCACTCTATTTCTATAATCTTCACACACTTCGATAATTATTCTTAAAACACTGAACACCAAGGCAGAATGCACAACTAGTTATCTTTAATTCCTTAACATCGTTTCCATCTTATCCCAACTAAAATTCGTCCCTACTCCTTGACTCCTTGTTCTCCCTACGTGTGTTCTTCTCTGGTCTGTCCATCATCTCACTTATACCTCTCAGGCTCCGCCCATTCCACTCTCACCGTCCGAAGGTCAACTGTCAATCAACTTGTACCTCCCCTTAGATAAGACGGGGGTAGGTGGGTTTGACGTACCCCGTCATCGTGAGTAATCCCCCCCCCCTTTTCCTCGTCGGCTCCTTTCATCCTTCGCCAGAGTCCAAGCTCCCGCCATGTTCTCGGCTTCAAAGAATCGTTCGCGGTTTCTATGTCCCTCGATTCCCAATTCAAGCGAGGTAAGAACTGAACGTACAGTTCGCACCTTTGGTCATCTGGACTCGCCCGCTAGTCCCGCGGCACCTCAAAGGACTAAACATACTCTAGAGCCCTAACCGCCCTAACTTCCCGACAATATGGATGGTCGTGCGATGAGTATTATAATGAGCATTCTTTTAATTATGTCTTGTATTTAAAGGATTTATGGTCCAAAAAAAGTTATTACGTTTTTTATGACTCACACTATTTAATAACTTTTAATACTAATGCTGTAATTATAGTTAAGCTCATAAGCTTAGTATTCGTATCTTACAAATACATTCTGAGGAATTGTCTTTTTACAGGGACCGAGCAAAACAATTAATATTGAGTTAGATCAGAGGGTTGGTGTCACCCGGGACGGTAGCTCCTGGTGTCACTCATCATGATTTAACCCATAGAACTCCTCCGAGTTTTCCAGTGCCAAATAACGGGAATATATAGAATTTTACAGTCTCGTGTCAGCCCCCTGATGGTATCACCCGGGGCGGCCCGCCCCCACCGCACCCCCTAGCGACGCCACTGAGTTAGATATAAATTAAAACTAGAATACTAATTTAATAATGCCAATGCTGGGACTAGAGTTTACAGCCACATCATTTGTAAACGTTCAAGCTTATTTCCAATAGTTTTAAGTCCTTTGCATTTTGACTACTTTATTCAGCTGCAAAACTAGGTCTAAAGAATTATTTTATTATTATATTTTTTTTCTTTGCAAAAAACAAACCAACAAACCAACAAAATTCACAAAGAACAGTGAGAATTAACTATCAAAACATCCTTAGATTACGTATATTTAAGAAAAGTTTGACCTCACGTTACAAAAATAGCAATGACTAAATGGGTTTTTGGCGTTTTCCGGTTTTAGAAATGGCAAGCCCATTTGGAAAAACGACATTGAACAACACCAAAAAAAAATATTCGAGAAAAATTTACAATAAAAAAAAATGTACTAAAAGAAAAAAATTAACTATGGACGTGATAAATTCACAACACACTTTAAACTTTAAAGATTTCATGGCACGCAGCTTGCGGGGTGAAAACGATTTAAGACAAAACCTGCCTGGAGGCGAGAATTCGAAGTAAAAAAAAAGGAACGCCTTTTAAATATTTTTACAATGTTTCTTTCTCACCGATCTGTCAAAGAATTTTAATTAAAACACAACCCCCGTTGAAAAATGTCACTGCGTCGCCTCACGTGAGATATTCTGTTACAATCATCGCCTCACGTGAGATGTTCTGTTACAATCATCGCCTCACGTGAGATATTCTGTTAAACTCATCGCCTCACGTGAGATGTTCTGTTACAATCATCGCCTCACGTGAGATGTTCTGTTACAATCATCGCCTCACGTGAGATATTCTGTTACAATCATCGCCTCACGTGAGATATTCTGTTACATCGCTTCACGTGAGATATTCTGTTACAATCATCACCTCACGTGAGATATTCTGTTACAATCATCGCCTCACGTGAGATATTCTGTTACAATCATCGCCTCACGTGAGATATTCTGTTACAATCATCGGCTCACGTGAGATATTCTGTTACAATCATCGCCTCACGTGAGATATTCTGTTACATCGCCTCACGTGAGATATTCTGTTACAATCATCGCCTCACATGAGATGTTCTGTTACATCGCCTCACATAAGATGTTCTGTTACAATCATCGCCTCACATGAGATGTTCTGTTACAATGTCACTCCATCGCCTCACGTGAGGTGTTCTCTTACAATCATCGCCTCACATGAGATATTCTGTTACATCGCCTCACACGAGATGTTCTGTTCCAGAATCCTACACACAAGGCAAGAACGGAGAATACGTGCAGAACAAGTACGAGACGTCGTTCAACGAGTACGTAGACGTGCCCGGGGGCCCATCTTTTATCAGCCTCTTCGACGACAGGCCCAACCTGTCCCTGAGAGAGGACGCCGATGAGGAGAGCCACACGTCACTCCCACGCATCGTCGAGTCCGAGAGTAACGTGTCCGCGATTATAACAGAGCACGCAGAGCCGGACAGTCCGAGGTCGGAGCTGGTGGACACCATTTATCTGACGTAAATGTGTGTGTGGGGTGTGTGGGAAGGTTGTGTGGGGTGTGTGGGAAGGTTGTGTGGGAAAGTTGTGTGGGAAGGTTGTGTGGGGTGTGTGGGAAGGTTGTGTGGGGTGTGTGGGAAGGTTGTGTGGGGTGTGTGGGAAGGTTGTGTAACGTTTATGAAGTAGGGTGAGGTTCTGCTACATGACTTGAGATACTGCTACATGACTTGAAATACTGCTACATGACTTGAGATACTGCTACATGACTTGAGATACTGCTACATGACTGGAGATACTGCTACATGACTTGAGACACTTCCACGTGACTGGAGATACTGCTACATGACTTGAGATACTGCTATATGACTTGAGATACTGCTACATGACTTGAGATACTGCTACATGACTTGAGATACTTTCACGTGACTGGAGATACTGCTACATGACTTGAGATACTTCCACGTGACTGGAGATACTTCTACATGACTTGAAATACTGCAACATGACTTGAGATACTGCTACATGACTTGAGATACTTCCACGTGACTGGAGATACTGCTACATGACTTAAGATACTGCTATATGACTTGAGATACTGCTACATGACTTGAGATACTGCTACATGATTTGAGATACTGCTACATGACTTGAGATACTGCTACGTGACTTGAGATACTGCTACATGGCTAGAGATACTGCTACATGACTTGAGATACTGCTACATGACTTGAGTTACTGCTACATGACTGGAGATACTGCTACATGACTTGAGATACTGCTACATGACTTGAGATACTGCTACATGACTTGAAATACTGCTACATGACTTGAAATACTGCTACATGACTTGAAATACTGCTACATGACTTGAGTTACTGCTACATGACTTGAGTTACTGCTACATCACTTGAGATACTGCTACATCACTTGAGATACTGCTACGTGCCTGGAGATACTGCTACATGACTGAAGATACTGCTACATGACTTGAGATACTGCTACATGACATGAGATACTGCTACATCACTTGAGATACTGCTACGTGCCTGGAGATACTGCTACATGACTGAAGATACTGCTACATGACTTGAGATACTGCTACATGACTTGAGATACTGCTACATAACTGAAGATACTGCTACATGACTGAAGATACTCCTTGCTTATTCGGGATGCTGTGGTAGAGAGCGAGAGTATGAAAAACTTTGTGATGTACTTTTTCACCTGGCAATGTTCGATAATTTGAGATGATGTGTTAATAAGAGTGCAAAAAGGATGAACGATTTTGTGTCGTATTATGACATGTGATACTGTTGTGAAATGTGACAGGATCAGAGATTTTGTGATACATCAAGACGTTAAAAAACAATTAAGGACGTCATCGAAAAAAATAACAGTCTGTCATAAAATGACTTGTTGTGACAGATGTGTGTGTGCGTGGGTATATGTGTGTGTATATATTCCAGGTCAGGTGATTTTGAAAAAAAAAACACACAAAATTTTTGTTTTAAAATTTGAACGAGGTAGCATTTTTGTTCATATATTTACTTGTGAAATGTTGGAAGATTCTTTAAATTATTTGACTATTTGAACCCAACTCAGGTAGTTGAGATAGTCAACAAGAAATGAACAAATGTGTAGTGATGGCTTACTAGCATTCTCAGTAAACTCAAAAAGTGCTATCATTACGGTGAGGCTGCGATCTAAACGGCATCATTTGTAAATTGAAATTGTGCATGAGATTTTGTTGTGAATTCTTCGTTAACAGCAATAAAGGCTGTTAAAATTGAGCACGGAAATAAAGGTGTTGGCCACAGCGTTATGGTTTTGTTGTCTACTTCTTCCCGTCTAGAATTAGTTACACGTGCATTTCAGCTCGAATTATCCCATCACAAAATTCTGTAGTAAATATATAACAACAATATTGTTGATAATATACAAAAGTTATAGTAATAATACAAACAATTAATTTTTAGATTAAATATATTCTAAAAATTTAAAAAAGGCAAATATATATATATATATATATATATATATATATGCATTTTTTTAAAACAACATTTCTGTCGCAAAAATAAAACAAACAAACAAACAAAGAAAAATAGAAAAACGTGTCTATAAGTTTTTCAGGCTTGATCACTCGTGGACCTGCTGGGTGATATTTGAGAATATGGCACTTTAAAACAGAGGCGTCACTAGGGTTGGTGCTACTGTCACAACATTTCACCACTTAACCCATAGAACTCCAACGAGTTTTCTAATGCCAAAAAAAACAAAAAAAACAGAATTTTACATTTTGGTGTAACCCCCCCCCCCCCCCCCCACCACCGGAGGAGTCATACGGGTCGGTCCGCCCACACCGCATCCCCCTAGTGACACAACTGTTCAATACTGTGTGAGAACAACTCATTACAGGATGAGAACAACTCATTACAGGGTGAGTGAGAATTACTTATTACAGTGTGAGAACAACTCATTACAGTGTGAGAACAACTCATTACAGTGTGAGAACAACTCATTACAGTGTGATAACAACTCATTACAGTGTGATAACAACTCATTTAGGTGTGAGAACAACTCATTTAGGTGTGAGAACAACTCATAACAGTGTGAGAACAACTCATAACAGTGTGAGAACAACTCATTACAGTGTGAGAACAACTGATAACGGCGTAAAAACAAATAGTCTCTAAAGCTGTGTTAAAAGGGGTAAAAATCTGAATCTTTTAAATTGTCCACATTTTAATTGAAAGTGTGGTGAAAGTGGTTCTTGTTATGAAATAAGTGTCTGGCCAGAACAGATGTGTGTAAGAGAGCGACATTTTACGAAAAATACACCCCCCCTTTTACACACACACTCACACACAAACACACAGAGAGACACAGACAGACACACAGACACAGACAGACAGACAGACAGACACACAGACAGAGACACTGACATAGACACACAGACACAGACACACAGACAGACACACAGACACAGATACAGATAGAGACACAGACACACAGAGACACAGACACACACACACACACACATACAGAGACACAGACACACACGCACGCACGCACACGCGTGCACGGACATTAAAATAAAAAAAGCTTTCTTGTAATGAGCGATGACATAGTCCGACGCATTGATCAGCTGAAAAGTTTTTTTTTTAAAATCATGAAAGTACCAAACACCAACACTGTTGATACTAACGCGCCATCAGGGCCAATCAAACAACGTTAAAAAAAAAAACCTGAATGGATATTTGAACGCCATTGGAATGTACCAAGATAAGAGATCAATTAGAAGTTAAGCCGAAGTCTCGGGTCGAGAATGGGTCCCTTAGTAAATACAAGATATCAACGAAGTCCCGGGTCAGAATGGGTCCCTTAGTCAATACAAGATATCAACGAAGCCCCGGAGCCTATCGATGGGATTAAGATAAGACATCACTGTACAAGATAAAGGAGACCATAGAAGATGACGCGGAAAAAAACAACTGAGCCGCATGAATGAAATTTAAACTTTAAGATAATTTGAAAGAGAAAGAGAACGTCACGTCTTGCTGAGGCAATCAATGTACGTGACGGTCTCTTTCTTTCAATTTCAAGTTATCTTAAAGTTTAAATTTCATTCATGCGGTTCTGTTGGTTGTTTGTTTTTTTTTTTGTTGTTGTTTGTTTTGTTTGTTTTTTTTCAAAACATTTTAACTTGACCTAAATAAAGATGTAAATTTTTACAGCGCCCTTCGTTCTAGTCATAAATTATATGACACTACGGATACTGGCGTTATGAAGAACGTCGGTTAATGTAGTCCCGAGAAAAAACCTGGGTACATCAGCTAGTCTTTTAATGACGCTTTCCCCCCCCCCCCCCCCCCCCCCCCCC
>MUZC01000018.1:195572-207908 GCA_002072015.1 Radix auricularia
GAATGACAAACCCACGCACGGAATGCCGTCAGCCGGATTGTCACTAATTTAGCAAAGAACGCCGTAAGCTTTGGAGTGGCATATCTATAGACCCCGCTCTAGCGACGGTCTTTTGTAGCCGGCATTACGGTAGCTGGTAGGAGCAACAGGTTCTAAGGCTGACAGTGTTGGCGTTTGAGATTTAAAGGAGGCGGGGCGGTGCGGTGCGTGCGGCTGTCAGATAAATGCCCAGGTGTAAGTGGAGCATTTTTTTTATAGAAGTAAAAAAGAATAATAATAATAATTCATAGACAACTTTCCCCAAAAGGGACGTAAGTCGCGAAAAGAGTTTCGGAATTTGAGGAAGTGACGATAGCAGCAGGAGAAGACAACTCAAGGGGGGGAAAACCTGAGCCAACGCCCCGGATATGTCGTCACCGTGGAGCGCGTGGACCGTGAGGCTGAAAGACGTCATCACGACCAAATCCAACATGTACCAGAGTGAGTAGGAATTCCCGTGGCTGTCATGTCAAGTCATGTGATGTCGTTGCACGCGGTGTGACGTCATTCTACGTGACGTGACGCCATTATACGTGTTTTGATGTCATTGTACGTGCTGTGATCTCATTGCGCTTCTCATTGTGCTTGTTCTGGTGTAATGTGACGTCATTGTAATGCTGTGGCGTCATTGTAATGCTGTGGCGTCATTGTAATGCTGTGGCGTCATTGTACGAGTCCTGTAAAAAGAAGAATTGTAGAATGGAGGTGTCTTTCGGGAGTCCACACAGGATGACTGCTTGCTCTGTATTTTACCGTCTGTAGACCCACCTCTCCTACCCCCACCCCCACTAACTCCAATAGGATTAGTGTTCTGAAAAAAATGCGATGGTATCTGATGTTTTTTTTTTGACGTGTTATGCTTAAGGCGTGCTTTAAAACCATTCAAATGTATGTAGTCTACTGTATTTAGACATCTATACGTTTTAAGTGGCTCTAGATATTTAAAACTCCTGTAGAATATGTATGTTTAATTTACTTACTGTTCACCTGTTCACTGTTACAGTTTTGTGTATTCAGTGTTTAAACATATGTCAGCTGGTGTTATAACATGTGTACTCCACAATTTGTGGATTTTCTTTTAGACATAATAAATTTCAATGTGCTCACAAATGCATATCCTAAGACATCACAACAATTAGCACAACATATGACAGCTAAACATATGACAGCTCAACATATGACAGGACAACATATGACATCACAACAATTAGCACAACATATGACAGCTAAACATATGACAGCACAACATATGACAGGACAACATATGACATCACAACAATTAGCACAACATATGACAGCTAAACATGACATCACAACAATTAGCACAACATATGACAGCTAAAAATATTGCAGCTAAACATATGACAACACACCTTATGACATCACAACATATGACATCACAACATATGATATCACAACTTATGACATCACAACATATGACATCACAACATATGACATCACAACATATGACATCACAACATATGACATCACAACATATGACATCACACCTTATGACATCACAACATATGACATCACAACATATGATATCACAACTTATGACATCACAACATTTGACATCACAGATTTATGACATCACAGCATATGACTTCAAAACACTTAGAACAACATACATGACTACACGACAATATCACATCCAAACAGCATTGCTGAATTCCCCATCAACTAACACTGGGATAATTATACTCGCCGCACAAATGACAAATTTCAAAGTTTACAGCTGGCTAAAAGGTTACAGAGTTACATTTCCTCTTGAACTCTCGGCAAGGTACATTTTTTTAAAAAACCCATTCTAATCGACAATGGTTCTCACACATGTTATAAGTCGTGTCCCCTCGTATCTAATCCATTATAAGTAGTTATATTAAACGTTTTCAAGACAGAAACAACAATATTATAAAGTGTTCAACTCCACAGAAAATCATCTTTTAACATGAACAGGTGCCGTAATCCACAGTTTGAGAACCAGCGCGTGTCTGCTGTTTGCTCACTCAATATATTGTGCTAATTTAATGATGACTATCGACTTTGGTGTACGCCAGCTATCAGCAGTAATGTTGTGCCTCGTCACACAAAGGGGACGCCACCCAATTGTTTTGTGTAAGACAGAATGCGGCGTGCCATTGTGACGGTTGACAAGATGCCTGTTGTTTACTAACTAAAGGAGATGTTATGAGTTGGTAGGAAGGAAGGGGGAAAAAGGGAGGCAATCCGAGCGCTCGTAGTTTTCATTAATAATTGTTTGCTTTTTCTCGGGTAAAAAGTAGAGTTTTCTTGTAGCGGCCAGAGGGAAGGGGGGGGGACTTCCGGTAGATGTTTTAAACGCCGACCATCTTAGCCACGCCCCCTCCCACCCCCCCAACATTGCAGTAGCTTTGACACTGCCCCCTTAGTCTTGACACTGTCACTATAATTCGTATACTGCCACCTCGGGTTTTTGACACAGCCAACTTCATCTTGTCACCGTCGTCTTAACTTACAACACCAACCAAAGAGCGACGTGTTGAACTTGTTTGGAGTGGTTTCGTCCCCTTGGCTCTAACAGATTAACTCCAGTCATAATGGATGCCCCCCTCCCCCCGGTCCTGCTTACAACTGACCTCCACATTAAGTCCCATGGGACTTAAACAGATTAACGTACAAAACAGACCAAGAATAGCGGGTTGGGGATGGGGGTGGGGGGGAATGTCGTGCAGCTTTTATTTTAGGTGACGATTCGTCACAACTTGCTTGAGTCAGAGGGGGGAAAGAGCATCGGATAACTACTGTCTGTCAGATAACAGACTATCATGGCAGCAGACATTTAGGTAATATCAGACTGTTGGACACAGCAGAATTGTTAGGTGATATTAGACTGTATGTAACAGCAGACTTTTAGGTCATATCAGACTGTATTTAACAGCAGACTTTTAGGTAATATCAGACTGCCAGTAACAGCAGACATTTAGGTCATATCAGACTGCCAGTAACAAAGGAATTTTAGGCAACATCAGACTTGAAGTTACAACAGACTTTCAGAGGCAAACTTCACTTTAAGGTAATCATAAATAACTATCAGGGGCACATTACACTAACGTTTTAAGTGATTTTGAAGAAATTTTTTTCTGTTTAGACACTTGTTGCTGCTGCCTGTGTGTGTATGTTTTAGTGTTTAAATTGTTTCAATTCTATAGAAAGGCTGCACTATTTTCCAGATCTGTACATGAAGTCGCATGTGTGTGTTCGTTTGTGTGTGTTTTTGTTTGTGTGTGTTTATTTGTGTGTTTATGTGTGTGTGTGTACATTTGTGTATGCGTGTCGTCGTCCCCCCCACTTAAAATTCGCCTTTGAATAGCACTTTCATAACACGTTCTGCTCAAACAAGCAGGTAACAATGGTTATGTAAAAATGAGAAGCATCGTAGGAGAAGCATTGATTTTTGTTCAGGAGCACGGATCACTTTACACGCGTCTGTAAAGCTTCAAACAACACACATTTCTCTAGTGATTGTATTTCTTTTTTTTTTTTTTACTATTGACCTTTCAAAATACTTTTATATTTTCATTTTTTTCCTGATGAATCCATATTCCCCGACATGTAGATGTAGATTTTTTTTTTATTCATCGTGCCGCTCAACTTTCGCATTTATCTCTATTTACAATTCGTTTTAATATTAATGTATTTGATGAATTATATGTCGAGTGTATTGTTAAGGGTTATTGTAGTTTTGCGCGATGCTGATTTTTTATGCTGATTCGGCGCACGGTGCTAGTTAACGCGCTGTTATTTTATGACGCAGCGTTAGCGGATGTGACGTATTGACACAGAGCATACCTAAGGGGAATCGGAGGCCCTAGGCGAAGTGAATTTGGTGGTCCTAAATGTAATTTTTTTTTTAAATATGTAAATATTCTTTATCGCAGGCAAGCCTCATCAAGCGGTCATCGCCATAGACGTACCTCTCCGGAAGTACCGGAAGTACATCTCCGGAGGTACCGGATGTACCTCTCCGGAGGTACCGGAAGTACCTCTCAGGAAGTACCAGAAGTACCTCTCCGGAGGTACCGAAAGTACCTCTCCGGAGATACCGAAAGTACCTCTCAGGAAGTACCGGAAGTATCTCTCAGGAAGTACCTCTCCGGAGGTACCGGAATTACCTCTCCGGAGATACCGGAGCTTCT
Source organism: Radix auricularia (assembly GCA_002072015.1). NCBI lineage: Eukaryota > Metazoa > Mollusca > Gastropoda > Lymnaeidae > Radix > Radix auricularia. Next base: position 199,790 of record MUZC01000018.1, read on the forward strand.
CCTCTCAAATCCCCGCCCAGCTCGGGCCACTCTTCGAGCACGTGGGCCATCGTCTCCTCCAGGTGGCCACACAGATGGCGGCCATGTTGAGTGGGAAATTAAAGTCGGATTTAACCAATATAATCAATCGAAAGTAATCGATTAATAGATTGGGTTAAATCCGACTCAACGTTCCCACTCAACATGGCCGCCATCTTTGTTGATATGCCGCGTACCAAAGAAATTGTAAAATTCAATTATTAAAATTCTCAAACTCAGCCTAACCATAACCCTAAATTCACAATTATAACTAAACATAATGCAAACCCTAAATTAAAAAATTAAAAATTCTAAATTTAAACCTAAAAACAAAGGAAGAGAACGCAGAATTAATTGCTATATAACCAATTGGGACAGCTATCGTATTTATATAATGCGTATATAGATCCCGTTAAGTCGCGATTCATTACTTCAAGAAATCGGTTAAGTCGCGGTAATTCTATGGCTTGAAAATTTTGTGATGTAACACAACAAATTCGTTCTGCTATGGCAGAAATAAGGATGAAAAATCTTTTTTTTTTTTTTTTTTTTTTTTTTTTTTACGCATGTATGTCTAAATAAGTAATAATAATATTAGGGAAAAGTATGTAAGTTAAAAAAAAAATGTAATTGATAAATAGGCGAAACAATTATTAGACATATTTTCTATAGGTTAATCGAATTTTTATCGATGAAATTATTTTTATCGCTTAAAAAATTAGCAATTAATAATTGGTTTTTTTTTTAAAAAAAAAATCTTAAAGCTTCTGTGGTTTGAGACAAATCTGGAATCCGGCCATTTTTACAAATCTGACCGGCTCCGGCCGGATCTCACTTTATCAATCTGTCCGAATCCGGCTGGATTTTAAAGATTTGAATAAGGTCCACACCTAGTTACGATGTTAAATAGATGGCTGACTTACACTCAATACATATTTCAATGTCGCAAATGAAAATATTTTGAAACATGATTGTTTTTCAATGATAAAATACGGACTTTTTGGGGGCAAAGGGGGGGTGGTGGCGCTCAAAGCTTTGTGAAGCCATCTAAGATTTTTGTGACGAAAGATGACGCGGGGGGGGGGAGATCTAAATTGGCAAAAAAATCGCGTGACGTCATTTATGGACGGTCCATTTAAAACAGAGGATTATCTACTTCTGCATACCACCCTACGCTGACTGCTGACACGTCCAAACATTGATCAACGCATGTTTTTATGAGTAGCATAGAGATTTAAATCTAAAGAAGACGTTGTCTCTCGGGGCCAAAAGCCCCCTTTCCCACCCCTTCGCAACGACATGACGGTATAAACAGTCGCGATGCTCTGCTTTAAAAAAAATCATTATTATGCGTTGTAGCTTTTTGAAAAGTAGCTATTATTTACTTCAGTATTTTTACTTAGAGGGGTATGACAGCCGCCATCTTGAACCCGACGACCAATCAAATCGATGCGCTTCTTGCCAGAACAATTATTGTGTCTGCTATCCACCAACCGCTGGAAGTAATTACCAACAATGAAGGGGTTGGAATCAAATGTACCGATAGCGTTCTACGTGTAACTCTTCAGAGATGGAGATATTTTAATCCCAGCGTTTAGTACCGAGCTAGTTCTCTTAACAGCACGTCCGCTTAATGGGCACGACTGCGGTGTTGGGAACTCTGCAACGAAACAAGGAACGTTTTTACTTGTGGTTAATTCTTTGGGGATTTTCACATGCCGCTGCCTCAGATAATGAAACTTTCTTGCCGGAGAACACTTTTTTTGTTTTGTTACCCTTTCGGGTGTGGCAAGCACTTTCAGGCTCTGTGGGCGAACAAATATTTGTTTACATATGTGTTTACCTATTTGTTAACCTATTTGTTTACCTACTTGTTTACCTGTTTGTTTACCTATTTATTTACCTATTTGTTTTACATATTTGTTTACATATTCATATTTGTTTATATATTTGTTTACACATTTGTTTAACTATTTGTTTACATATTTGTTTAACTATTTGTTTACCTATTTGTTTACATATTTGTTTACATTTTTGTTTATCTATTTGTTTACATATTTGTTTAACTATTTGTTTACATATTTGTTTATATATTTGTTTACATATTTGTTACATATTTGTTTACATATTTGTTTATATATTTGTTTATCTATTTATTTATATATTTGTTTACATATTTGTTTATATATTTGTTTACCTATTTCTTTACCTATTTGTTTACATATTTGTTACATATTTGTTTATAGATGTGTTTATATATTTGTTTACATATTTGTTTAACCATTTGTTTATATATTTGTTTGTGTATTTGTTTAACTATTTGTTTACATATTTGTTTACATTTACATATTTGTTTACCTATTTGTTTATATATTTGTCTGACAGGCTGTTTGAGCAAAAAATCTGTCCGTGTTTAGCATGAAATTAACTTTCGAAAGTTCCAATTAGTATTTTTATTAACAGTATTAAAAAGCACAATTAAATATATACGCCATGCAGTGGCGGCGTTAGGTAAGCGGGGGGCCTAGTGCCAACAATTACCCTGCGGGGCCAGAGTACTAGTAAAGATCGCTAAGCACCAGTATGCTAAGGTATTTAAAAATATGAAATATCTTGATTATTGTGTAATTTTAATACCCTAACCCTTACCTTGTTTGCGTCTTTTCCATTAAATTTTAATACCGCGTGTCACCTTTTTATTAAATTATTACAAGTTCATTATTTTCTCTGGTCTATAAACAACGGTTTATTCTTATCGAAAAATGACGTGCCGGTTACGACGTGATTTAAAATGCAATTTATTGGCAGACATATTGCAAAATAATGCGTTTTGCTAATTAATTGAAAGTGAACTGTGGATGTCGACATGCAGGATACCTTGAACCTAACTTATTACAATAGCAAATCACGTATTATTAGCCTTGCGGTAATTAACATTTGACAGACATGCATGTTTTATGACTGTTTTCCACTAATAGATGTCAAGTTCACTTTGATGACGCTAATTAATGTTTCCGATCGCACCACTACCGAGACACTGCCATTCCGATGACAGTTTTCTAAAAATAACTATTTTAGTAAATCTATTGTGAATGACGTGTACATAAATAAAGGGGATTGGCTGAATGGTACATCTGACCTATTTTCCGCTTACGGTGTAATGCTTTCAAAGACGTCTAGAGCTACGCTACGGAATTTGACCTTCAAAAAGGATTACAAGAGTGCCTCTTTCGTTTCTTTACAATCGTTTCCAGCATACGTTCTACCATCCACTCTTTGGTTCTACATGTATAGGCTATTAACCAGGACGAGACATGTTCAGGACCGAAAAGCGGGGCCTCCCTATGCGCGGGGCCTGGGGCAGTCTCCCCAGTTGCCACCCTCAAACGCCGCTCCTGACGCCATGGTTTAAAAGAGCGTCGATGGTCTCAAAAATAAAGATGAAAATTAATAGCTAATTTTATCTCTGAAAACGTATTATTTCATGTTATTATTTTTAATTCTTTTTTTTTTTTTTTTTTTTTTTTTTTGAAAATTAAAGTTCGAGCTCGTTCAAGTGTTATTTTTTCTCTCTTGAAATTTCTTTTTTAAATATTCGTTTCTAACTTAAGATTATTAAATGTGCAAAAGCCTAAAATAGGCATGGGACTGGTAAATTACATGAGCAAGGCTGATATTGAACTATATAGATCTAATCTCAACTAGGGACGAACCGGAAATCACTCCAGACATTTGCCTCTGCCGGATATCGGGTTTTTAGGAACTTTTCGCCTCGGAAAGTAGTGCCCACGCAAATAGCTAAATTTCTATATAAAAATACAAGTTTGGAACTCGATAAATATCAAATTTAGTATACTTACAAATGGTTAAAAATTACATGAAATGTAACCTAAATATAGAAATTAATCACTTGAAATTATAAAAATATAAAGTTAATAAAGTAATTTTCTACGACAATTTCGTATTTACTTCTAGCGACTAGCGCCACACTGCCATATTTTAAGTTTAAACTATTTAAATATCTAATAAAATAATAAATTTAGTTTAAATTGAAGTAAATATATTAACTAACATTAGCAGCGACTAACAGTCACAAAGTAAATAAGTAAGATATTAACAAGAGAAACCAAATTTACAAGTAATATTCAATGCATTTATAGATTTACATTTTAAGAAATGAACAGTCCCTTCTTCTGGTCATAATTATAATACATCGCATGAAGAGTGTAGACGGTGGTAAGGTGAACAATTTTTAAAAAAATACAGTCAATAATAATTTAATAAATTAAATTGAATAAATATAATTACAATTTATTTATAGAAGACGTGAAAGCTAAATACAAGGTGGCTATGTTTTTACGAAATAAAGCAACCGCTAATCGTTTTCAAAACCGAAATTAATTCGAATTTCCAATTTTTTTTTCAACATCCCTAGTACTCGGATTCGTACCCTGATCCGGCAAATAGCACATCTAACTATTCGGATTTGGTACCCGGTAGAGAATGTCTACCAGGTTGGTTCCTAATCTCAACAAATGCAAATGCAAACAAATGCAATTGTATGCTCGCTAGTATCAAGGATAAAGACCTTTTCGATATTGGACAAGAACGCTGTAGTTAATCTACAACACGGAACCACCGCCTCCCTGAATAAACACAATTTATTGTTGTAAACCACGTTGCCTTCTGCGATAACCGCTCTTGACTTTTTTTTATGTGCTGTGTATAAAAATTACACCTGACCTTTGACACCTGACCTCCTGGCACCTGACCTAAAAGATTTGACGTTTATTACACACTCGCTTGATTCATGTCTTCAGAACCACATCCCTTACTTTTATTTTTACTTTTGGCCTGTTTGTTTAGCCTACGCGTTTCACCCACGTCCTTGACACATTTTTTTACCCTGGCCTCTTAAAGAAATTATTTAACAACATTCTTGTTCACCAGCAGCCAAATATTTAACACCCTTGACCCTCGTGTCTGACCCCACATGGTTGACCAGCACCTTTGACCCAGATATTTAACACCCTTGACCCTCGTGTCTGACCCCACATGGTTGACCAGCAACTTTGATCCAGATATTTAACATCCTTGACCCTCGTGTATGACCCCGCGTGGTTGACCATCACCTTTGACCCAGATATTTAACATCCTTGACCCTCGTGTATGACCCCACGTGGTTGACCATCACCTTTGACCCAGATATTTAACATCCTTGACCCTCGTGTATGACCCCACATGGTTGACCAGCAACTTTGACCCAGATATTTAATCTCCTTGACCCTCGTGTATGACCCCACATGGTTGACCAGCAACTTTGACCCAGATATTTAACACCCTTGACCCTCGTGTATGACCCCACATGGTTGACCATCATCTTTGACTGACATACTTGACCAACAATAAGCTCCATCTTTGATAGTTATACATTTGTTGTAATTTTCCTTTAACTTCATTTCAAATGCAGGAAGAATCACTTATCTCTTTATAACGGATTTGAAAAAAGCAATTTGTACATTTAAGAAAATGTAATCTTTAAAAAAAATGATTCTGACCCCCCCCCCCCACACCCCACTTACTCCACGGTCCCTAAACTGATCTATTAAATCACGCGCTGAGAACAACCGAAGTGATGACGCCATTTCATGTGTTGACGATCCGGGTACCTTCCCTGTAACCGAATGGCGCGTAGCAGCTCTAATCTCTCCGATGACTTATCCTATTGATTCCTAGTGTCACCGGTGTATTCGTTTGTTCTGATCCCCGTGATATGTTACCCGGGGGTTGGTTTGACGGAATCGCGTTTCTCTTGCCGGGGAAAGCTTTTCCTTTCCTTATTTGAAGAAGTGGACGGGACCACACTTAAGGCGACGGAAGAGTGCGGTTTGAGAAGAATGATAACGTTTACTGGGAGTTTGCTCTCGGCGTCCAGAAAAAGTGAGTAGTTGATGTGTTCTGTGGAGTTAGGCAAAGCTTCAGTTTGTTTGTTTGTTTGTTTGTTTGTTTAGCCCGCATGTCCTGGCACGTGTTAGATGTCAACTCGTTGAGTGTCATTTGATGGCCGAAATGGCAAGTGGGAGGGGGGTTGGATGGTAGATTTTGGACCTCGGTGTCAAATGACACCGGATGCCATTTGACTTTTTTAGATGCCAGGTTGTGTCAATGTCATTTGTGAATATTAAACCAAGTCATGGTGTCATTGCCAAGGTCAATATTAAACCAAGTCTAAGTGTCAGTGTCGTGGTAAATATTGTAAAGAACCTATGTCTATGTCTTTGTGTTCTTGTGATTACTATCTATCTACTCTCACTCTCATTCTGTGCTAGACACACTGTGTTTACTTCTTGCTTTAAACATCAAAAACTCCAGGACTGACTGAACGATTATTACTACTTTATTGCTTTCTCTAATAGACGTTCCACATACACTCTCATCTATCTGTGTCCCTATTTGTATGTGTTTCTATCTCCGTCCCTACTCCTATCTCCGTCTGTCTGTGTGTGTGTGTGTGTGTCAGAGTGTGTGTCCAATACTCACTCGTGCGTCCCCTCTAATACTCGTCAGTCTCCGCCCCCAAATTCCCATTGTCCGAAAGTCAACTGTCAATCATTTAGTACCACTTCTCATAAGACAGGGGTGGGGCTGGTTTGACGTGACCAATCTCTGGTGAACCCCCACCCCCACCTATTTATCCCCCCACTATTCAGGCCAGGTGACTCGTGTGTCCATCTACCCTGGTCACACCTCCGCCTCGGACTCCCGTGTCTAGCACCTTAGCTAGACTTCTGGTCAGTTGCCTTGCTGCCGTCTACATCAAAGGACCCATGGTGGTTGCCCGCACTTTTGTTTCCCGATTCCATCGAGATAACGCCAGAACGTCACATTCCGCACATCTAGCCCCCTGGAATCACCCGTTGGTCCCGCCGCACCTCAAAGGACCTAACCGCCCTAAATTCCCGACAATATTAAATCAAGTCATGGTGCAAATTTATCTTATCTTAGATATACAGACGCTCCGTGAGAGATGATCTGTTGGCAAGTGATGCAGCGGTCACAGGCCACGGCTATAGGGGTTCCACGCATTACCCCAGCCGCCTAACTATTGTCTAGTTAGGTACACATTCGGAGCTGGGTGACTCGGGGACTCCTCAGGCCCCGAGAACAAATCCTCACTTTCGTGTGGATTCGAACTCATGACCATCGGTATGACAGTCGAGAGCGCTACCTCTCGACCACCACGTCCTATGCCAAACAGAAGATGTTGAGTCCTTACATTTTAACGCAACATTTTTTTTACCATTTTATTTGTGGTGAGGCGTTGAGGCCAAACAATAAACAAGTCAAAAGAACAGAAACTCGTTAAAAATAGTTTACTTTAAGAGGACTAAAAAAATTCATTGCTCCCAAAGATCGATCGTAATTTACCCAGTAAACAATGTTGTTGGCTTATTTTTATTGCATGCTCAGATTATTAATTTGTTATTTTTTAAATTTTAACTTCATGACTTTTGGATTTCACGTTTTTACAATGCGCAATTCAATTGGCTCAAATATTTGTCTATTTTGATGCCTTTCTCAAATATTTGTCTATTTTGATGCCTTTCTCAAATATTTGTCTATTTTTATACCTTTCTCAAATATTTGTCTATTTCGATACCTTTCTCAAATATTTTTCTATTTTGATACCTTTCTCAAATATTTGTCTGTTTTGATACCTTTCTCAAATATTTGTCTATTTTGATACCTTTCTCAAATATTTTTCTATTTTGATACCATTCTCAAATATTTGTCTGTTTTGATACCTTTCTCAAATATTTGTCTATTTTGATACCTTTCTCAAATATTTGTCTATCTTGATACCTTTCTCAAATATCTGCTCTATGTCTCTAAGCAAAATAATTTGAACATTTATTCGGGTCAAATCACCGTACAGCTACTGGTCGTTATGACGTTTTATGTCCAATGACTCTTAACAATAACCAATTTCTTTTTTAAAAAAAAGGTATACATTAATTTCCACAAATCTGGATTTATTGGGAGTTTTCAGTCGTTAAGCAATCAGCAATGACACACTATCATCGTCCTTTTTATTTCAACC
>MUZC01000018.1:231259-251557 GCA_002072015.1 Radix auricularia
GATGTGTGGATGTGTGGATGTGTTGATGTGTGGACGTGTGGACGTGTGGATGTGTTGATGTGTGGACGTGTGGATGTGTGGATGTGTTGATGTGTGGATGTGTGGACGTGTGGATGTGTTGATGTGTGGACGTGTGGATGTGTTGATGTGTGGACGTGTGGATGTGTGGATGTGTGGACGTGTGGATGTGTGGATGTGTTGATGTGTGGACGTGTGGATGTGTTGATGTGTGGACGTGTGGATGTGTGGATGTGTGTATGTGTTGATGTGTGGATGTGTTGATGTATGGATGTGTTGATGTGTGGATGTGTGGACGTGTGGATGTGTAGACGTGTGGACGTGTTGATGTGTGGACGTGTTGATGTGTGGATGTGTTGATGTGTGGATGTGTGGATGTGTTGATGTGTTGATGTGTTGATGTGTTGATGTGTGGATGTGTTGATGTGTTGATGTGTTGATGTGTTGATGTGTGGATGTGTGGATGTGTGGACGTGTTGATGTGTTGATGTGTTGATGTGTGGACGTGTGGATGTGTTGATGTGTTGATGTGTTGATGTGTTGATGTGTGGACGTGTGGATGTGTTGATGTGTTGATGTGTTGATGTGTGGATGTGTTGATGTGTGGATGTGTTGATGTGTTGATGTGTTGATGTGTGGATGTGTTGATGTGTTGATGTGTTGATGTGTGGATGTGTGGATGTGTGGACGTGTGGATGTGTAGACGTGTGTATGTGTTGATGTGTGGACGTGTGGATGTGTGGACGTGTGGATGTGTGGACGAATGGATGTGTGGACGTTTGGATGTGTGAATGTGTGGACGTGTGGATGTGTAGACGTGTTGATGTGTGGACGTGTGGATGTGTGGACGTGTTGATGTGAGGAAGTGTGGATGTGTGGACGTGCTGGTGTGGATGTGTTGATGTGTGGACGTGCTGCTGTGGATGTGTTGATGTGTGGACGTGTTGATGTGTTGATGTGTGGATGTGTGGACGTGTGGATGTGTAGACGTGTGGATGTGTAGACGTGTGGATGTGTAGACGTGTTGATGTGTGGACGTGTGGATTTGTGGACGTGTGGATGTGTGGACGTGTGGATGTGTGGACGTGTTGATGTGAGGAAGTGTGGATGTGTGGACGTGCTGGTGTAGATGTGTTGATGTGTGGACGTGTGGATGTGTGGATGTGTTGATGTGTGGATGTGTGGATGTGTGGACGTGTTAATGTGTTGATGTGTGGATGTGTTGATGTGTGTATGTGTTGATGTGTGGATGTGTTGATGTGTGTATGTGTTGATGTGTGGATGTGTGGATGTGTGGATGTGTTGATGTGTGGATGTGTGGATGTGTTGATGTGTGTATGTGTGGATGTGTTGATGTGTTGATGTGTGTATGTGTTGATGTGTTGATGTGTGGATGTGTGGACGTATTAATGTGTTGATGTTTGGATGTGTTGATGTGTGGATGTGTTGATGTGTGGATGTGTGGATGTGTTGATGTGTGGACGTGTGGATGTGTGGACGTGCTGGTGTGGATGTGTTGATGTGTTGATGTGTTGATGTGTGGATGTGTTGATGTGTTGATGTGTGGACGTGTGGATGTGTTGATGTGTGGATGTGTTGATGTGTGTATGTGTGGACGTATTAATGTGTTGATGTGTGGATGTGTTGATGTATGGATGTGTTGATGTATTGATGTGTGGATGTGTGGATGTGTGGACGTATTAATGTGTTGATGTGTGGATGTGTTGATGTATTGATGTGTGGATGTGTGGACCTATTAATGTGTTGATGTGTGGATGTGTTGATGTATGGATGTGTTGATGTGTTGATGTGTGGATGTGTTGATGTGTGTATGTGTGGACGTATTAATGTGTTGATGTGTGGATGTGTTGATGTGTGGATGTGTTGATGTATTGATGTGTGGATGTGTGGATGTGTGGATGTGTTGATGTGTTGATGTATGGATGTGTTGATGTATTGATGTGTGGATGTGTTGATGTATGGATGTGTTGATGTATTGATGTGTGGATGTGTGGATGTGTTGATGTATTGATGTGTGGATGTGTGGATGTGTTGATGTATGGATGTGTTGATGTATTGATGTATGGATGTGTGGATGTGTGGATGTGTGGATGTGTCGACGTGTTGATGTGTTGATGTGTGGATGTGTTGATGTGTGGATGTGTTGATGTATGGATGTGTTGATGTGTGGATGTGTTGATGTGTGTACAGGTGGACGTATTTGAAAAACACTCAAAGAAACACGATTACTGTATTTATAACGTTGGGAATATTTTTAAAATTCCAGAAGTATGGGATGGCTCAGGTCCAAAGAACAAAGTATGGGATGGCTCAGGTCCATAGAACAAAGTATGGGATGGCTCAGATCCACAAGACAAAGTATGGGATGGCTAAGGTCCACAAGACAAAGTATGGGATGGCTCAGATCCACAGGACAGTGTATGGGATGGCTCAGGTCCATAGCACAAAGTAAGGGATGGCTCAGGTCCATAGAACAAAGTATGGGATGGCTCAGGTCCATAGAACAAAGTATGGGATGGCTCAGGTCAACAAGACAAAGTATGGGATGGCTCAGATCCACATGACAGTGTATGGGATGGCTCAGGTCCATAGAACAAAGTATGGGATGGCTCAGATCCACAGGACAGTGTATGGGATGGCTCAGGTCCATAGAACAAAGTATGGGATGGCTCAGGTCCATAGAACAAAGCATGGGATGGCTCAGGTTCATAAGACAAAGTATGGGATGGCTCAGGTCCATAGAACAAGGTATGGGATGGCTCAGGTCCATTGAACAATGTATGGTATGGCTCAGGTCCATAGGACAAAGTATGGGACGGCTCAGGTCCATAGAACAAAGTATGGGATGGCTCAGATCAACAAGACAAAGTATCGAATGGCTCAGGTCAACAAGACAAAGTATGGGATGGCTCAGGTCCATAGACCAAACTATGGGATGGCTCAGGTGTCGACAAGACAAAGTATGGGATGGCTCAGTTCCATAGAACAAAGTATGGGATGGCTCAGGTCTCGACAAGACAAATCCAAGACACTTTATCCCATGATGTTAAAGTTTTAAGTTTCATTCGTTGACCCCAGTTTTTCTATTCTCTTACGTTCCAGAATGTTCCGAGTGGGGGATGTACTACCCGGAGGCCAGCGGCAGCAACCAGTCCCCCATTGACCTCATCTCCAACGACGCCGTCTTCGACCCCAGCCTGTCGGAGAAGCCGCTCAAATTCAACTACTCCACATCCAGGGAGACGGAGGTGCTCAACAACGGCTACACTCTCGTGGTCTTCCCACGGCCGAAACAAGGTACCGTGTATTCCGACTTCCCGAGGCCGAAACAAGGTACCGTGTATTCCGTCTTCCCACGGCCGAAACAAGGTACCGTGTATTCCGTCTTCCCATGGCAGAAACAAGGTACCGTGTATTCTGTCTTCCCATGGCAGAAACAAGGTACCGTGTATTCTGTCTTCCCACGGCCGAAACAAGGTACCGTGTATTCCGTCTTCCCACGGCCGAAACAAGGTACCGTGTATTCCGTCTTCCCACGGCCGAAACAAGGTACCGTGTATTCCGTCTTCCCATGGCAGAAACAAGGTACCGTGTATTCCGTCTTCCCACAGGCGAAACAAGGTACCATATTTTCCAGCGTATAAGACGACTTTTTTAACCCCTAAAATTCTTCTCAAAAGTCCGGGGTCGTCTTATACGTCGTGTATCATGTTATACGCCGTGTATACGGGTATCATGTTATACGCCGTGTATACGGGTATCATGTTATACGCCGTGTATACGGGTTATGTCAAAGGGTTGCGATAAGTAATTGATGAACATTTGATATCAGGATGAAAAACAGTAGGGTTTAGATGTCTTTTAAATAAAATTATTATACTTAAAGCAAATCTGACGTTTTTAAGTTTATAGTTGGTGAGTGTTGGAAAAGGTTGGGGGGGGGGGGTTTGCTATACGGAAAAGTAGCTTAAAGCCTATAGTTTAATATGAAAAGAATGGGGGTCGTCTTATACGCCCAGTCGTCTTATACGCCTAGTCGTCTTATACGCCCAGTCGTCTTATACGCCCAGTTGTCTTATACGCTCAGTCGTCTTATACCCTCAGTCGTCTTATACGCTCAGTTGTCTTATACGCCCAGTTGTCTTATACGCCCAGTTGTCTTATACGCCCAGTTGTCTTATACGCTCAGTTGTCTTATACGCTCAGTTGTCTTATACGCCCAGTTCTCTTATACGCTCAGTTGTCTTATACGCCCAGTCATCTTATACGCCTAGTCGTCTTATACGCCCAGTCGTCTTATACGCCCAGTTGTCTTATACGCCCAGTTGTCTTATACGCTCAGTCGTCTTATACGCCCAGTCGTCTTATACGCCCAGTCGTCTTATACGCCCAGTTGTCTTATACGCTCAGTTGTCTTATACGCTCAGTTGTCTTATACGCTCAGTTGTCTTATACGCTCATTTGTCTTATACGCCCAGTTGTCTTATACGCCCAGTTGTCTTATACGCCCAGTTGTCTTATACGCTCAGTTGTCTTATACGCTCAGTTGTCTTATACGCTCAGTTGTCTTATACGCTCAGTTGTCTTATACGCTCAGTTGTCTAATACGCCCAGTTGTCTTATACGCCCAGTCGTCTTATACGCTCAGTTGTCTTATACGCCCAGTCGTCTTATACGCCCAGTTGTCTTATACGCTCAGTTGTCTTATACGCCCAGTTGTCTTATACGCCCAGTTGTCTTATACGCTCAGTCGTCTTACACGCCCAGTCGTCTTATACGCTCAGTTGTCTTATACGCTCAGTTGTCTTATACGCTCAGTTGTCTTATACGCGGGAATATATGGTAGGCAGGGGATGGACAAACGGAGGAGGGGGCAAAGGCGTCTCAGGTTAAGGGCTCCAACCAGGTTTTAGGGTGTGGGAGGGTTGGGTTATGAAAGAAACTAAAAAAAAACGAAAGTTAAAAATATGTCAGCAACAGCTCAATTTTTCATTTGACTTATCTATGCAGATGTTCCTTCTATACAGAAGATTATTGCGTCCACAGACCATGCACGTCTGTTGGCTAACGACGCAGCGTTCACATGCCACAGCTATGAGGGCTCCATGCAATGCCCAGCCGCTTTTGTTTCCCTAACTAGTGTTTGATACCTAACCCTAGCTGGTTGGCCTCAGGGACAATCTGGGACCCAAGGAAAGAATCCGTGCCTCAACGGAGATTCGAACCCGTGACTATCGGTACGCCAGCCGAGTGTGCATGGCACTCGGGCGAAAACTTTAATCTATTTAAAAGTAAATTTCAATGACACCAACGAATGCGATCAGTTAAAAAATATCGATATATTATAGATATAATTCACCAACAAATTTCCCCGAGACGAGTTTTCATGACATAAAGTACCCGACACCAGATGACATAAATTACCCGACACCAGATGACATAAAGTACCCGACATCAAATGACATAAAGTACCCGACATCAAATGACATAAAGTACCCGACATCAAATGAAAAACGTCTGTCATCCTAACAAATTAAATCTTGACATTTACTAGCCTGGAAAATATTTCATCATCAAAGACATGTTACCTAATGGTTTTATCCTGCGAAAAGGCATTTTAAGTTATTTTGCCCTTTAACCTGTCATATTGACAACTCTGTTACCCTACCATCTGTCACACTGACATCAGATATACGTTTCGGAGCTACCGACTATCGTTCCTCGCATGTTTAAACCCATGCAGCAAAGTGCGCTTCACGCCATTATTATGAGAAACAAGATCTTCAAATCGGTTGGACAAATTGGTGTTGACATCAACAGCAGTAACCAATAAAACGTAAAATAGATAGATGATTCCTATAAAAATGCTAGAAAAAAATAATTAGTGACTATAATATTTCATCTCTCCAAAATAATTTAAACTCTCTAATAAAAATAAAACAATGACAAGAAAGAACGGAAAGCCTCCCCGAACTTCGCCATTAAAGACCCCCCCCCCCCCCCACAGATATTTTTAATGCATCGCAGATTTGGCTGACAATAATTACCATACATTGTTGATTGTTAACACCCCTAACTTTTCCGTCCCACTTTTAAAAACTGATTCCTTTGCCAGTTTTTTAAAGTTCAATTTTCACTCTACAAAGTGAGAGCTCACTCCCTGTTGTCGTCAACCTAAAGAGAGTTACCGGAAGTGTCTGCTTCCCTCCGTCCACAATATTTTTTTGATTGGTTGTTGTTTCAGACTGCGCTGCCTCATTGGTTAAACGTCAGCCTATCGTCGACCTATCAAAAGGAGAGTTGGGACAACACACGCGCGTTTAAAAACCCACATTTCTTTTTTGGGGACAGGGGTCGTTTCGTATGATACTGGACCACGGACGCGGCGGTGACGGGTTCGATTCCTGGGACAACACGTTTGATTCTGTTCATATCATGTTCTCATGTCCCCAACCAACTCACGTGTGTGAAGTAATTTATGATGAAATCACTATCTTCTGGTCCCTCACGTAAAGACCGAGTTACGAACACCACATATCGATCATGTGAAATAATCGTGACCATGACTGGAAACCGTCATGAATTGTTAAAAGGAGCAAATTTCATTCGCCGCGGACAAATGTGAGATTTAAAACGTGATATGACGTTTGCGTGCATAATTTATTAGCGATTGCAGTCACTATCTTAGAGTGCAGAGATCGAGAATAATGCAGTCAGGCCAGGGGCGGATTAAGACTGCACGGGGCCTATTTATTTTTGTTTAATTTTTTTTTTACCCTTGCACATCACTGAGACCTTTTTTACATATTTTCAAAAGACCCGAACCCTCTATCTGGTATGGTTCGGGAGGAGTTGCAGTATCAAGCTCTACATACATTTCAAAAATATAAACTCAATGTTTCCCATGGGAAATTGCATTTAAAAAATAAAATATTTCCTTTTGATCCACGAAGGAAAGGTACAGAATGATGCGCTCACATTCTTCTGTCGCCCACTTCGTCCCTTTAACGGAGTGTTTGATGTGCATGTCACATGTCGAAATATTATGTTAATGACACATGTTGGTAAATGCCAACACGTCATCAAATGTCACAATTAATCGGTGGTAGTCATAAAAGATATAAATCTTTCAAAGAGGGTGCGAGAAACTCAGAGAGAGAGATAGAGTGAGTGTGTGTGTGTGTGTGTGTCTGTCTGTCTGTTTGTGTGTCTGTGTGTGTGTCTGTGTGTGTCTGTGTGTGTGTCTGTGTGTGTGTCTGTGTGTGTTTATGTGTGTGTCTGTGTGTGTGTCTGTGTGTGTGTGTCTGTGTGTGTGTCTGTGTGTCTGTGTGTGTGTCTGTGTGTGTCTGTGTGTGCGTCTCTGTGTGTGTGTGTGTCTGTGTGTGTGTCTGTGTGTCTGTGTGTGTGTCTGTGTGTTTGTCTGTGTTTGTGTCTGTGTTTGTGTCTGTGTGTGTGGCTGTGTGTGTGGCTGTGTGTGTGGCTGTGTGTGTGTCTGTGTGTGTGTCTGTGTGTGTGTCTGTGTGTGTGTCTGTGTGTGTCTGTGTGTGTCTCTGTGTCTGTGTCTGTGTCTGTGTGTCTGTGTCTGTGTGTCTGTGTGTCTGTGTCTGTGTGTCTGTGTGTGTGTCTGTGTGTGTGTCTGTGTGTGTGTCTGTGTGTGTGTCTGTGTGTGTGTGTGTCTGTGAGTGTCTGTGTGTGTCTGTGGTTGTCTGTGTGTGTCTGTGTGTGTCTGAGTGTGTCTGTGTGTGTCTGTGTGTGTCTGTGTGTGTCTGTGTTTATCTGTGTGTCTGTGTGTGTGTGTCTGTGTGCCTATGTGTGTGTATGTGTGTGTGTCTGTGTGTGTCTGTGTGTGTGTCTCTGTGTGTGTCTCTGTGTGTGTCTGTGTCTCTGTGTGTGTGTGTGTGTGTGTGTGTGTCTGTGTGTGTGTGTGTGTGTGTGTCTGTGTGTGTGTGTGTATGTGTGTGTGTGTGTGTGTTTGTTTGTTTGTTTGTTTGTTTTGTGTGGGGGTGGGGGATATTCGCTGCATGGTATTTCAACTTTGAATTACGTTCTTAAGATTACAACCCTTTAGATCAAACATTTTCACCACTTTAGCTCTTTTAAACTGATTGAAAATTGGAATGAACTTTTATGTATTCGCACTCGGGAAAAACGAAAAAAAAAATCATCATCAAATAAATATTTTAGTTTTTTTGTTTTTTTTAAACTGCCTGTTTAAGAGATAAGAAATGCTAAAAACAAAATTCTTGCTTTAACCTTTTAATTTTTTAATTTTTAAAAATTTAAATCTATATTTTAAGGTGATTATTTTACAATTTTTAGTGCCAAAACTGTTGCATCATTTGTGCCGTATGTTTACAATTGGCCTAATGTGTTTATGAATTCCATGTCGTCCATTCAAAATATTTGATCTTTAAAAATAAAATTAAAAAAGTGTCTTCATTTTTCAGTCGACTCGGGCCTGAGGATTGAATCTATCGGACGTAGTGGTAAGTGACATTTGGCACGAGATGTCATGGTTAGACGTAGTGGTAAGTGACATTTGGCACGAGATGTCATGGTTAGACGTAGTGGTAAGTGACATTTCGCACGAGATGTCATGGTTAGACGTAGTGGTAAGTGACATTTGGCACGAGATGTCATGGTTGGACGTAGTGGTAAGTGACATTTGGCACGAGATGTCATGGTTGGACGTAGTGGTAAGTGACATTTGGCTCGAAATGTCATCGTTAAATTACCTTGATTTTTGACGTCATTTTAAGCGGCCTTGACATTTGAAGTTATGTTGAGTGGCATTGACATTTGACCTCATTTTACGATGCTTCGACAGTAGATTTAACGATAAACGGAGTTTACTTTTTAGGTCGATGTAAGTTGTACTGCACGGAGTTTGGTGACGATTGACAGTGACATCACGCGTGTTGGACTGCGTGGGGACTTGGTGACGAGTGACAGTGACATCACGCGTGTTGGACTGCGTGGAAACTTGGTGACGAGTGACAGTGACATCAGGCGTGTTGGACTGCATGTAAACTTGGTGACGAGTGACAGTGACATCACGCGTGTTGGACTGCGTGGGGACTTGGTGACGATTGACAGTGACATCACGCGTGTTGGACTGCGTGGAAACTTGGTGACGAGTGACAGTGAAATCACGCGTGTTGGACTGCACGGAAACTTGGTGACGAGTGACAGTGACATCAGGCGTGTTGGACTGCATGTAAACTTGGTGATGATTGACAGTGACATCACGCGTGTTGGACTGCGTGGGGACTTGGTGACGAGTGACAGTGACATCACGCGTGTTGGACTGCGTGGAAACTTGGTGACGAGTGACAGTGAAATCACGCGTGTTGGACTGCACGGAAACTTGGTGACGAGTGACAGTGACATCAGGCGTGTTGGACTGCGTGGAAACTTGGTGACGAGTGACAGTGACATCAGGCGTGTTTTACTGCATGGAGACTTGGTGACTGTGACATCAGGCGTGTTGGACTGCACGGAAACTTGTTGACGAGTGACAGTGACATCAGGCGTGTTTTACTGCATGGAAACTTGGTGACAGTGACATCAGGCGTGTTGGACTGCACGGAAACTTGTTGACGAGTGACAGTGACATCACGCGTGTTAGACTGCGTGGAGACTTGGTGACGAGTGACAGTGACATAAGGCGTGTTGGACTGCGGCAGGCGCAATACTTCAAGAGGCTTTTAATTTTTAGGGAATCTTTTTTTTTTATAATGACCCGACTCTCTTGTGTTAAGTTTTCTCGCATTGTTTGAAATTATCTTAAGAATTGATTCTTTAGATAAATGGAACAACGTTCCCGTGTCTACCGACATTTATAATTTAAATATGGTGCTTAGATATTGGTAAAATCGCTTTTTTTTTTTAAATCGCAAATGCAAAAACACGAAACAAGTGCGGCCAACAGTGCCAGTTGCCGAAGTGTGAGACTTTTTTGTTTGTTGTCGTTTGTTGTTGTTGCTTGTTTGAAGGGGCGGGAAATTTTGGCGCAAACATGTCTCTATCGTACTCTCGTAGAGTAGAAATGTGTTCAAATTGGTTCTAGCGATGGTAAGGTTCAGTTTCTGATAATTCTCTAACAAACTGAAAATATATCCGTGTGCTTATAACTTAGTCAAGACAACTTTTCCCCCCCCCCCCCACACCCGCTTCTTATCGTAGAATGAAATGGTCTACAAGTCGGCTTATAACGATTGTATAGTTCAATGACAAACAGATAGCACTTAACTAATAAAATATCATGATTTGATTACAAAACAGTGTATACACAAGTGGGAGAGGTGTGGTGTGTGACTGGGGGAGGGGGTGATGTAGGAGATGACATGCGCGATGTCGTGACATTTCAAATGTCAACACAAAAAAGAAAAGATGAAAAACTTTTTCCATTTCCCCGTGGCGGGACTTACATTGCCCCCCCTCCCCGAGTCCATCTGTCATATCTGTGATATCGACTGCGTATAGTGCTGCGAGCATTATCAAAGGATATTTCGTCATAAAACTCAACTCGTCCGTGTTCTCTGTTATAACGTTTGGAGGAGCAGCGCTTCTCAAAGTGGAGGACCCGCCCCACCTCTCTGGGGGAACAATTCCAAAATTCGGACACCTCCGAAAAAAAAATTCAGAAATTTAATTTTTAAAAAAAAGATTTTTTATCTGGTAATTAGACTGATTTTTTTTTTTTTTAAATTTAAAAATAATGAACAGATCGGTATACTATGGGTGAAAAATTTTTTGAAGTAGGGTCAGGGGCAAAGACAAGTTTGAGAACGCCGTTTACATGTGGACGATGACAATGGCGTCGTCATGACAGCCGGTCTGTCGGTGGAAGAAAGAAACAAACAGCTGCAGCAGCAGCACAACTTATGTTGTAGAGCTGACAGTAGGGTACAATCAATACCTTGGTAGAGTTGTCGCCCGCTTGGAGAATGGGACACACGAGACAAACATTTGAGTTACGCAGCGGGTCTCAAACGAGGATGAAAAATGCGTCATTTTATCACTAAACAGATGAGTCAGGGGGGGGCGGGCGCTTTCTCCCCTCCCCTCCCCCACCACACACACACCCACAACCCGATCCTAGTTAACAAAACACAACTTCATCCGTCTTGACTCATATTACTACTTGTCACTTATGATAAATGCAGTTGTTTTCATTTTCTTCAATTAGATTTTATTTTGATAAGCATGTTACGTATATAAAATTTAACAGGTCAAATGTGATTTGTTTCACAACTAGCTCTCTGAATGTAACGAATTGTACATTAAAAATTTATTTTTACTGACCGGGCACGAAACTCCATTCCGTGGGCCGCATCCAGCCCGCGGTCTGCGTGTTTGGGTGCTCCGGAGTTGCCGGTGCTGAATCTTTGCATCATTGGACTTGAGGTCTGAGCCACTGAGGCTTGTAGTCATCGGATTCGTTAACCTTGGGGACAAGGTAACTTCTGCTGTGATAAGAAAATGTTCCAAAGTTTCAAACCCGAATAATGATGAGTCCTAAAGGCTCAAGCCATCAATTCACCTCACCATCTCATCAATTCACCTCACCATCTCACCAATTCATCTCACCATCTCATCAATTCATCTCACCATCTCATCAATTCACCTCACCATCTCATCAATTCACCTCACCATCTCATCAATTCACCTCATCAATTCACCTCACCACCTCATCAATTCACATCACCATCTCATCAATTCACTTCACCATCTCATCAATAAACTTCACCATCTCATCAATATACCTCACAATCTCATCAATTCATCTCATCAATTCACCTCACCATTTCATCAAGTCACCTCACCACCTCATCAATTCACTTCACCATCTCATCAATAAACTTCACCATCTCATCAATATACCTCACAATCTCATCAATTCATCTCATCAATTCACCTCACCATTTCATCAATTCACCTCACCACCTCATCAATTCACCTCACCATCTCATCAATTCACCTCACAATCTCATCAATTCACCTCAACATCTCACCATCTCATCGATTCACCTCAACATCTCACCATCTCATCAATTCACCTCAACATCTCACCATCTCATCAATTCACCTCACCATCTCATCAATTCACCTCACTATCTCATCACTTCATCTCACTATCTCATCAATTCATCTCACAGTCTCATCAATTCACCTCACCATCTCATCAATTCACCTCACCATCTCATCTATTCACCTCACCACCTCATCAATTCACCTCACCATCTTATCAATTCACCTCACCATCTCATCAATTCACCTCATCAATTCACCTCACCATCTCATCAATTCACCTCATCAATTCATCTCACCATCTCATAAATTTACCTCACCATCTCATCAATTTACCTCACCATCTCATCAATTTACCTCATCAATTCACCTCACCATCTGATCAATTCACCTCACCATCTCATCAATTTACCTCATCAATTCACCTCACCATCTCATCAATTTAACTTACCATCTCATCAATTTACCTCATCAATTCACCTCATCAATTCACCTCACCATCTGATCAATTTACTTACCATCTCATCAATTTACCTCATCATCTCATCAAATCACCTCACCATCTGATCAATTTACCTCACCATCTCATCAATTTACCTCATCAATTTTCCTCATCAATTCACCTCATAAATTCACCTCATGAATTCACCTCTTCATCTCATCAATTTACTTCACCATCTCATAAATTCACCTCATCAATTCACCTCACCATCTCATCAATTTACCTCACCATCTCATCAATTCACCTCACCATCTCATCAATTTACCTCATCAATTCATCTCATCAATTCACCTCACCATCTCATCAATTTACCTCACCATCTCATCAATTCATCTCATCAATTCACCTCACCATCTCATCAATTTACCTCATCAATTGATCTCATCAATTCCCCTCACAATCTCATCAATTCACCTCACCATCTCATCAATTCACCTCATCAATTCACCTCACCATCTCATCAATTTACCTCACCATCTCATCAATTCACCTTATCAATTCACCCCGCCATCTCATCAATTCACCTCACCATCTCATCAATATACCTCACCATCTCATCAATTTACCTCACCATCTCATCAATTCTCCTCACCATCTCATCAATTCACCTCATCATCTCATCAAATCACCTCACCACCTCATAAATTCACCTCACCATCTCATCAATTCAACTCACCATCTCATCAATTCACCTCACAATCTCATCAATTCACATCACCATCTCATCAATTCACGTAACCATCTCATCAATTCACCCCACCATCTCATCAATTCACCTCACCATCTCATCAATTCACCTCATCAATTCACCTCACCATCTCATCAATTTACCTCATCAATTCACCTCATCAATTCACCTCACCATCTGATCAATTTACCTCACCATCTCAGCATATTTACCTCACCATCTCATCAATTCACCTCATCAATTCACCTCACCATCTCATCAATTTATCTCATCAATTCACCTCACCATCTCATCAATTTACCTCACCATCTCATCAATTTATCTCATCAATGCAACTCACCATCTCATCAATTCACCTCTCCATCTCACCAATTCACCTCATCAATTCACCTCACCATCTCATCAATTCACCTCACCATCTCATCAATTCACCTCACCATCTCATCAATTCTCCTCACCACCTCATAAATTCACCTCACCATCTCATCAATTCAACTCATCATCTCATCAATTCGACTCACAATCTCATCAATTCACATCACCATCTCATCAATTCATCTAACCATCTCATCAATTCACCTCACCATCTCATCAATTCACCTCATCAATTCACCTCACCATCTCATCAATTTACCTCACCATCTCATCAATTTACCTCATCAATTCACCTCATCAATTCACCTCATCAATTCACCTCACCATCTCATCAATTTACCTCACCATCTCATCAATTTACCTCACCATCTCATCAATTCACCTCACAATCTCGTCTATTCATCCAACCACCTCAACTGTTCACCTCACTGTCTCATATCTTTACCTCACTATCTCATATCTTTACCTCACTATATCATATCTTTACCTCACTGTCTCATATCTTTACCTCACTGTCTCATATCTTTACCTCACTATCTCATATATTTACCTCACTATCTCATATCTTTACCTCACTATCTCATATCTTTACCTCACCACATCAATTATGCAGCTCAGATTAACCTCCCCTCATAACCCCCCACACACACACACACTCCCTAAAAACCGTCCATGTTTCCCATAACAACGCACCCCCCACACTCCTTAAAAACCTTCCATGTTTCCTCTAACAACGACCCCCCNCCCCCCCCCCCCCCCCCACACACACACACACAATGTTATTAATCGCCGATGACTTTATTAGGCTTACTTCATATTGATTTACTTATTCGAGTGCCGCTGTTTCCATGGCAACAAGAACTTTGCTGTAAGGCTAGCGTGTACTCTCTAAGACCACTACCAGAATATACCATAGCTGATTCCACTCATATCGCCCGGTGCTATCCGATACGACACGCTACGGAGGGCTGTAACTGTGCCGTACATGTGGACCAATCAACCAAAGATGGACACGATGGAGGGTTGTAACGTATATGTGGACCAATCCACCAAAGATGGACACGGTGGAGTGCTGTCACTAACGTACATGTGGACCAATCCACCAAAAATGGACACGGTGGAGTGATGTAACGTACATGTGGACCAATCCACCAAAGATGGACACGATGGAGTGATGTAACGTACATGTGGACCAATCCACCAAAGATGGACACGGTGGAGTGATGTAACGTACATGTGGACCAATCCACCAAAAATGGATACGGTGGAGTGATGTAACGTACATGTTGACCAATCCACCAAAAATGGACACGGTGGAGTGATGTAACGTACATGTGGACCAATACACCAAAGATGGACACGGTGGAGTGATGTAACGTACATGTGGACCATGTGAAGTCCACCAAAGCTGGACACAATGCGACACCCGAGCTTGCACTCCTGACCGACCACTCACGAAGAATAGCGTCCACTGTCCTGGTCCAGCGTCGACCTGTGTCCACCACACGAACTGCCTCTAGATCACTGGTTCTTAAGGTTTTAAGATTTGACCTCACTGTTGGCTTTGACAATACAACATTATATTAACATTATATTACGTCCTCAATGTTCTGCGACTTTCTTTCTCTTCAGCCATCTAATCCTTTCTGTGCTTCTCTACCTTTCATTTATGTCTTACGCACAATCAGTGGATCCCGGCGCAATAGAAGTAGTTAATGATGGTTGTTTTCTTGATTATCATTAGATCTAGTTCTCAATGACAAGTTAAACTATGTTTTCGTTTCAAATGTTTTTGGGCTCAGTTCTGTCCGGTGGCCCACTGAGAGACGCCGCTGAGTACGACCTGTCAGAGATCAGGTTCCACTGGGGTAAGGACTGTGACCGTGGGTCCGAGCACTTGGTCAATCACAAGGCGTTTCCCATGGAGGTGAGCTTAATACCAGTTTTTTATTACTTTTTAAGTCATTTGGTCTGCCTTTACATCTCACACATTTATTTAATAACACCAAAATGATGACAATTAGTTTAAAATTCAACCTTTTGACACTAACCCAGCTAAGTAATTCACATCGTTGGTGAAATTGTGGGAGCTTATAGATCTAATGCAAAAACTTTTCCTATGACGTGATCAGCATTTGTTTTCAAAAACTAAATGGAAAAGACGTAAACAAGGTAAGGGTTGGCCTGACCGGACGTAACAAAATAGCGAACGTTTCGGCAAAAAAGCCTTTTTCAACGAACATACAATACGCTGTTTTGTTACGTCCGGTCAGGCCAACCCTTACCTTGTTTACGTCCGGTCAGGCCAACCCCTACCTTGTTTACGTCCGGTCAGGCCAACCCTTACCTTGTTTACGTCAGGTCAGGCCAACCCTTACCTTGTTTAAGTCCGGTCAGGCCAACCCTTACCTTGTTTACGTCCGGTCAGGCCAACCCTTACCTTGTTTACGTCTTTTCCATTTAATTTTTTATAAGCCTGATTGCAGTCCTACCCCTCATTTTGTTTACTACTTTATTTTCAAATGTATTTGGGAGGGGGGGGGGCTTGCATTTTTATTGGAGTTCTAAATGTAGATGGTGTGTTGGTTTTACTTGCTTGTTCAGGCAACCGAATGCCAGGACCGGATGTTAGTCTGTCAAATATTCACTTCCTGGACAATAAAGATACATTTTATTTTCCCTCTATGCACTAAAGGTAAATAAAGTTGGTAACCCTTAGCAGGCTAAACTGAAAAAATTCACTGCATCAAGAAATTTTAACATTAAATTTAAAAAAAAATGAAATCGTTTCCTAACTGTTTAAAAATCTTTTACATGTTTAACTTATTGGAGAACTGCCTTTAAAGGGAAATAGAGAAGAGTGTTTCAAAGTTGTAAACAATATGTTATTAGTTTCCTTTGAGTTACATAACGTCTCTAACGAAGATTTTTATCAATTGATCTTGTAACGTCACTAAGATGAACGTGTATCTCTTGACCACATAACTCCAACATAAAGACTTTTGTAGGCTGTCCACACATAATCTTTCATAAAGAACTCGTGTCCACTGTCTACATACCATCCCTAACAAAGAACTCGTGTCCACTGTCTACATACCATCCCTAACAAAGAACTTGTGTCCACTGTCTACATACCATCCCTAACAAAGAACTTGTGTCCACTGTCTACATACCATCCCTAACAAAGAACTCGTGTCCACTGTCTACATACCATCCCTAACAAAGAACTCGTGCCCACTGTCTACATACCATCCCTAAGTTAGAACTCGTGCCCACTGTCTACTTTCCATCCCTAAGTTAGAACTCGTGCCCACTGTCTACATACCATCCCTAACAAAGAACTCGTGTCCACTGTCTACATACCATCCCTAACAAAGAACTCGGCCCACTGTCTACATACCATCCCTAAGTTAGAACTCGTGCCCGCTGTCTACATACCATCCCTAACAAAGAACTCGTGCCCACTGTCTACATACCATCCCTAACAAAGAACTCGTGCCCACTGTCTACATACCATCCCTAACAAAGAACTCGTGCCCACTGTCTAAATACCATCCCTAACAAAGAACTTGTGTCCACTCTCCCCACAGATTCAGTTCGTCCACTGGAACTCCCGTCTGTACAACAGCATCGAGGAGGCTGTGGGCAGTCGACAGGGCATCGCCATTGTGGCCATGTTTGGCCAGGTAAACCAGTTCCTAATTGATCTGTTGGTCCAAGCCAAAGTTTGTTTCACTCGCAAAAATATAAAGACCACCCAAATACATACATCGCTTTAAAAAAAAGTTCTATAACTCTGATCATTTTTTTTTCAAATTTAATTTTGTATGATTATCTTCTGATTAAAATGTATTTATTTTACTTCCTAGTGATTCCTTAAGATTCTATATTTATTTATTATTGTTATAATTGTTGAAAATTTAAAATTCCTTTCCTACCCTGGGACCCAAGTCCACCTCTGAAAAAAGAAAAAATTTAAGCAACATAGGAACAAAATCTGACTACACAACTGATATACTCAGAGAAACTGTAAAAAACAACATCAGTGACCATTACCCTGAGAACTCATGGGTAAGAGTCTACACCGATGGCTCTTCAGAAAAAAACACACACAAAATGGAGGAGCTGGCATCCTCATAGAATGGCCTAATGGAAAACACCTTGAAAAAACAACTGCCATAGGAAGCCTCTCAGATAGCACTAGAGCGGAAAGGAAATCACTAGAGCTTGGTGCAAAAATTCTAACAAGCCACCCCCACTCCAAAAACAGCCAGATTGTCATCCTCACTGATGAAAAAAAAAAAAGTGCTCCAGTCTCTCCAAAACCCAAACAACTCGATCAATCAATCACTCGATATAGAACAACTGAATCTAAGTAAAATAACAAAATAACTTAATATTCTCTAATGGATCCCAGGACACGTGGAACTTGAAGGAAATGACACAGCGGACTCCCTGGCGAAAACTGGAGGCAAACAAATCCAGACAGACCAATCCCTACACACCGAAGAAATAAAGGCGTTTCTCAAAAACAGTAAAGCAGAAAGATGGTCCGAGCCCAAAATAAACCACCCAAAAAGTGATGCATTCTTTAAACTCCCCCGCCAATCTCAAAACATCATTTTCAGGCTAAGGACGGGCCACAACAAACTTAGGCAAACTTCGAATTGGTGAAAGCGAAATGTGCCCCTGCGGGACAGCAGTAGAAAATGCGGAAAATGTGTTGCCCTCTGTACTACCGTACCCGAACAGCCATATGGCCCCAGGAAGCTACCCTCCACGATAAACTGCATGGTGGACTGAACCAATTGACAGCCACAGCGCAATACATCACGGATATAGGGCTTGTGATCTAAATCCCCCTTCAAAAGATTTTGAGAGCGCAGAAGAAGAAAAAGAAGAAGAAAAGTCATTGTGTGCTTAGAAGAAATTAAATAGTTTCATATGAACCTCAATAATGGTGGAAGCTTTTTTCTTTCTTTATCTTTTTAAAATTTATTTAATTTTTTTTTAAAAATATTTTTTAAATTATTATTTTTTAATCAATGTGTTTTGATCCACGTAATCTTTCCATCTATTATCCCTGTCTCACCCACCCCAATGTGATTCGATATTTTCACGAACGTTGTAACAGTTTGATCATAAGAGAATAAGAGAACGAGTCCTGTTGTTATTGTGCCCCATTGTCCGGCAATGTGACTTGTTCATTTACATATACCGATGTATATTCCAGATTGGCCGAGAACACAATGGTCTGAGAATAGTCGCCGATGCGTTGGAGGATGTCCTGTACAAGGTGAGAACCATTGTCACGAGATGCTCAATCCACCCACCTCTCCCCCAGACTTACTACCCCCAATCCCCTACCCCACTTTCAACTAGAACTTTTGCATGTCCCATAAAGATAGTGCAAAGTTTTAAAACCGCCATTCATCCTTACGTTAGATATATTTTTTTTAAAAATGGAATTCCTCCCTGTAGTATAGTTATCAAATAGAATTCATTTATAAAATATACGTTTTCAAACTGGATTTCACTATTTTGTTGAAAAACAAACATATTTCCAAAAGCCTGACGTTCAAAGACTTAGTTTTACTTATCTATGCCATGCTTATAGCTGCCATTATTAAATGTGCAATGATTATCTCTGCCATGGTAGTATATAGTAGACAAATTGATGAAAACTCCATAATTTCAATGTTTCCTCTATTGTTGACCTATTTTGGTGGAAATTGTTGCTCTCATAGAAAAAAAGAGGCCGAAAATAATATGACACCGTTATCTTTAAAGTAAAACTTCCATGAAAACATTAATTCATTTGAGTTTTTATAAAATTTTATTTTAAATATTGTTTTCAGGGTCGCCAGAAGACTTTGTCAGGTCCTTTTAATCCATCCACATTCCTGCCAGGTAATCTTACATACGCGCCATTGACTCGTTAACAGCCTAATCGGCCACGCGGAGACCACCTCTGGTTTCCAAGGTGACGGCACACTCTGTTTACCTAGCAACCAAGAAATGTATCTTAGGCTGTGCCGGATTTAGACGTGATAAGACCCTAAGCAATTTGAGATAGGCGGCCCTTTGTAAGTCCAGATAGTCCACACAAAACAAATATGAATCAACATGACAGAATGGCGGAGAATACCTTGACCATTATCGATAATCGGGAGCACAGTGGAGGGGGGAGGGTGTACGTCACGTTTATTTCCTCGCATGAACTCTTGTCATCCAGTGCTGTACCGACGGAAAGATGTACTCATTTAACTGATACACATAAGGGCCGTCCATAAATGACGTCGCGCACCTAGATGACCGGAAGGGAGGGAGGGGGGTCCCCACATTTGTGACAAGGAGGACGGGGGAGTTTAAGAATTGTGACGTCACCTCAAAACACGCTACTTAAATCAAAGTTTAACCTAAATATTCAATTTCTTACTATTTATTTTATGACGTTTTACATGGATTCACGCGGGTTGCGATATTAGAGTGCAGCCTTACACTAAATCTCTATATATATATATATAAATCAAAGTATGTCTGTATGTGTGTGTGTGTGTGTGTGTGTGTGTGTGTGTGTGTGTGTGTGTGTCCCACTCCAAAAACAGCCAGATTGTCATCCTCACTGATGAAAAAAAAAAAAGTGCTCCAGTCTCTCCAA
>MUZC01000018.1:251612-261908 GCA_002072015.1 Radix auricularia
GATAGCTACTTGCTACATTGATGGATCTTAACCAAACTTGGTATATAAATACTTGATAGTCAATATTAAAATATTATAGGGCACTAAACTCCTAATGGCAACTTCTTCAGGGTTGGGGGCCCAAAATACCAGTTTTAGTAAACGTTTAAGATTTTATCCCTCAATTTAATTATTAAAGTTCTTAACAAATAATGATAAATGTATCTATTATTATCCATATTGAAATGAACAGGTGTTTTGAACTTTATATCTTGCCTTGAATGGGCCCCTGGGGCCCTTAATCTCATTTTTTTTCTAATATGAGCTATATAAAAATTAGTTTATGCGTTAGTTACTGAGTAAATGAATGGATCTTAACCAAACTTTGTATACAAAAGCTCTGTATCCCATATTAACATAATAAGGGCAATGAACTTCTAATGTCCATTTCGTCGGGGCCGGGGGGGCCCAAATGTCTTTTTCGTAAATTTTAAAGATATTTTTCCCATTCATTTTTTAACAATCTCGATAAATATATTCATAATGAAACGGAATAAAAATGAACCGATTTTTTAAAATTGACATCTTGCACTGAATGTGGCCGGGGGCCCCTAAATATGTTTTTCTTTCTATATCTATCTCTATATTGTGTGAGTGTATGTCCTTTAAAGCTGACTAAAACATGTATCCCATCGTCATGAAAATTTTTGAGACCGATGAGTACCCTTCCAGAATGGTAACTGGCTACTTTTTTTCTCCATTTAACACTAAAAGGGCGCCGGGGCCGATAATGTCATTTTTTTTGCTAATATGAGCTATATAAAAATTAGTTTAAGCGCTAACTACTTGCTATATTGATGGATCTTAATCAAATTTTGCAATTACATTCTTGATAGCTAATATTAAAATACCATAGAGCACTTAACCCCTAATGGCAGCCCCATCGGTGCTGGGGCCAAAAATACCTGTTTTTGTAACCGTTTGACATTTTATGCCCCAATTTAATTATTAAAGGACTTGACAAATAATGACACACTTATCCCTTATTATCCATATTCAAATAAACAGAATATTTGAAATTGACATCTTACCTTGAATGGGCCCAGGGGCCCTTAATATCGTTTTTTTTTCTTTTATAAGCAATATAAAAATTAACGTATGCATTACATACGGAGTAAATGAGTGGATCTTAACCAAACTTTGTATACAAAAATTGGTAGCCCATATTAAATTACTTAAATGCAATGAACTTCTAATGTCAATTTTTTCGGGGCCAAGGGCCCCATATGTCTTTTTTTGTAAATGTTTAAGATATTTTTTCCATTCACTTTTTAACGATCTCGGGAAATATATCCATGATGTGAAACTGAATTAAAATGAAAAGATTTTTGGACTTAACATATGGCACCGAATGTGGCTGAGGGCCCCTAAATATGCTTTTACCATATATCTATATATATGTAGATATGAATGTGTGTGTGCATGTCCTTTATTGCTGACTAAACTATGTATTCGATCGTAATGAAACTTTTGCAGACTGTTGCGTACACTCCCAGAAATTAACAGGTAATTTTCTTCGTCAATTAAGCACACATAAGGCGCCGGTGGCCCATAATGACATTTTTTGCTTATATGAGCAATAGAAAATTAGTTTGAGCGCTAGCTACTTGGTAAATTGATGGATCTTAACCAAATTTTGTTTTAAAATAACTTGATAGCCAATATTAAAATTCTATAAGGTCCTGAATTTTTAATGACCATTTCTTCGGGGCTGGGGGTGCCAATTGTCTTTTTTTAGGGGTGGTGGTTAATGTTTAAGAGATTTTGTCCATTCAATTTTTAATTAACGACAAATATATCCATTATCATGCAAATTGAAATGAACATGCGTTTTCAACTTTACATCTGGCTTTGAATGAGCCCCATCATGTCTTTTTTTCTTTAATTAAGTTTATGCGTTAGGTTTTGTGTAAAAGAACTGATCTTAACCAAAATTTGTTAACAAAATCTTGGTAGCCCATATTAAAATTCTATAGGGCACTAAACTTCTAATGTAATTTACTTTTGGGCCGGGGGCCCCGAATGTCTGTTTTTGGTATATGCTTAAGATATTTTCCCCATTCAATTTTTAACAATCTANAATGATGAAACTGAATTAAAACGAACAGCTTTTTGAAATTGACATCTTGCGCAGAATGGGCACAGAGGCCCCTAAATGTCGTTTTTTCCTTTATATTACCTTTACAAAAATTAGTGTTAGCTTAAGTTACTAAGAAAATAACGGATCTTGCCAATTTTAGTACATAAAAACTAAAGAGTCTATAAATAATTTCTATAAGGAACTGAACTCTTAATGTCTATTCCCTTGAGGCAGGCGTACCGAAATGTTTTTGTAATGCGCGTTAATAATTTAATTCCCCAATCAATTTTACACGATATTGAGAAACAAAGCTTGAGTACAATGGCGATTTTAAAAAATACTAAATTATCTCTTATTTTAGAGCCCGGCCCCTTAATTTCGTTTTTTTTTCCTTTATTTTTTTCAAAGTTTTATGTATATATATAGATTTATTTATCCATTTGCTAGGTAACTTGGACTTTTTTGCACACTTCCGTGTAGGTTTTTGGCATAGTAGTTTTTAAAACAGATCACGCATTGGATTCTTAAATAGTCATTTTTACTGAGATCGTTTTGAGCTTTATATCTTGTCGTGAATGGGCCCTGGGGCCCTTAATGTCGTTTTTTTTTTTTTTTGCTTATAAAAATTCAAGAGTCTATAAATAATTACTCTAGGAAACTGAACTCTTTATGTTCATTCCTTCGGGTAGGCAGCCCCAAATCTTTTTGTAATGCACGTTAATAATTTAATTCCCCAAGCAATTTTACACTATATTGAGAAACATAGCTTGAGTACAAATTATCACTTATTTTAGAGCCTAGCCTTTTTTTTTCTTAAGCTTTTAAATTATTATTTTATTTATCCATTTGCTATGAAACTTTGACTTTTTTCACACTTCCGTGTAGGTTTCTGGCATAATTGTTTTTAAAACATATCACTCATGGGATTCTTAAATTGTCATTTTTACTGAGACCGGGTCTGCTAGTACATAATAAAATGACAATGAAGTAAATTGAAACATGTTCATTATAAAATAAAAAATACCGTTTTTAGAGGGGGGTCACAGCTTTGTGAGGAGCAGGGGTCTTATTTTTTTGACGAAGTGTGACGTGGGGTGGGGGTAAAAAATCGGCCAAAATCGCTTGACGTCATTAATGGACGACCCTATACGGCAGTGATGGTGAACTTTTTTTGAGATCGCGACCCCCCAAAAAAGTTCACCATCACTGCCGTATAGGGTCGTCCATTAATTTAAAACCCACTTTCTAATAACTAAGTGCCAGCACTCCAATGAAACCACAAAATTTTGGGTTCTACTTAGCTGGTTTGATAAAGGGACGTAATACTTTAGTCGCGTGTCGGCTTATAAGGCTCTGCGTGCCGACTGTGGCACGCGTGTCATAGGTTCGCCATCACTGACATAAGGGAGCAGATTGAGAGGTGACGTATTGAAGGAGCTGTTGCTGAGATCGCTGACAGGAAGAAGAAATTTAGAAGCGGGCAATGCGCTCGTTCATAAAACTAGCACTAGATTCAAGAAAGAAAAAAACAAACTTATCGGATTACAAAAGTTTTAATTTTGTTTTTAAATTCTTTAGCTAGTTTTATAAACCTAGCATTTTGTTTGAGTGGATATTTCGTTATAACTATCGTCACCCCCACCCCCAAGTAAATATTATGCAAGCTTTACGACGCGAACTTTGCTTTACTCAGTCTGATGTGTGGTGGTTTTTTTTGGTGGTTTTTTTTTAGACCCCGCATTATGGGATTTTTGGACATACGAGGGATCACTGACCACGCCCCCTTGTTCGGAGAATGTCACGTGGATAGTTTTAAGATACCCCTTGATGATGTCACTACCTCAGGTGAGTCGAAGCCGCTGGCGTGTTTGTGTGTTTGTGTGTTTGTGTGTTTGTGTGTTTGTTTGTTTGTGTGTTTGTGTGTTTGTGTGTTTGTGTGTTTGTTTGTGTGTTTGTGTGTTTGTGTGTTTGTTTATACGAGGCTAAGAAAGGATGCATTAATAGATGGAGAGTCTACAGAGAGTAAAGGTCTAGTTGTACTGTATTAATACACAATGAGCGGAGGCGAGAGCAGTGGTCTAATTGTACTGTATTAATACGCAATGAGCGGTGGCGAGAGCAGTGGTCTAGTTGTACTGTATTAATACACAATGAGCGGAGGCGAGAGCAGTGGTCTAGTTGTACTGTATTAATACGCAATGAGCGGTTTGCGAGAGCAGTGGTCTAGTTGTACTGTATTAATACGCAATGAGCGGAGGCGAGAGCAGTGGTCTAGTTGTACTGTATTAATACGCAATGAGCGGTTGCGAGAGCAGTGGTCTAGTTGTACTGTATTAATGCGCATTGAGCGGAGGCGAGAGCAGTGGTCTAGTTGTACTGTATTAATACACAATGAGCGGAGGCGAGAGCAGTGGTCTAGTTGTACTGTATTAATACGCAATGAGCGGATGCGAGAGCAGTGGTCTAGTTGTACTGTATTAATACACAATGAGCGGAGGCGAGAGCAGTGGTCTAGTTGTACTGTATTAATGCGCAATGAGCGGAGGCGAGAGGTGAGGTATAGTTGCACTGTTTTAATACGGAATGAAAGGAGGCGCACAGTTTGTGAAATTCTGGTTGGATGTTATTATTATTTTTCGAACCCTGCAACATACCTCGACGTGCGACAAGAGGAGGACATGTCCTACTTTTTAGCTCAATGTGCTCCGTCCGGCAGGCACAACTACACTTTGAATTATAATCTTTATGTTCGTTGTTATCACTATGACATCGTTAGTTTACTTTTAAAAACACAACAACCCAACAACAAAAATATGGCTATTTGTAAAAAAAATATTTTTTTTTAAAAACGTTAAAATCTAGACGAGAACGAAAAAAAGCTTAGATCTATGTTGAAATACCCAGCGCTGGCAGCACTGCTGCTGTATTATCGTGTGGTCAAAATGTTAATGTAATTTCGGGTTCTGGTAACAAATTTGTTACCCCATCCCCACTCCACATCCCCACTCCACATTCCCACTCCCCATCCTCACTCCCCATCCCCACTCCCCACTCCCCATGCCCACTCCACATCCCCACTCCCCATCCTCACTCCCCATCCCCACTCCCCATCCCCACACTGTTGATCAATCTTTAAATGCCATTTAACATTGTCGTCAGTGGTGTCACTAAGAGGGTGCGGGCCGCCTCGGGTGACACCATCAGGAGGGCGACACAAGACTGTAAAACTCTATATATTCCCGTTATTTGGCACTGGAAAACTCGGAGTTCTATGGGTTAAATCATGAGGGGGTGACACCATGAGCTACCGCCTCGGTTGGCGCCGTGAGCTACCGCCCCGGGTGACACCATGAGCTACGGCCACGGGTGACACCAACCCTAGTGACGCCTCTGATTGTCGTCCTATAAATATGTCATGTAATTACGTAATCAGATTATAAGGTAATGATTGTATATTGGCTATTTAAATGATTTTTTTGTTGTTGTTGTTGTTGACATTTTTAAACGAAGAATTCCATCAGAGTAAGATACAGTCAATTGGCAGCTATTACAATAAAATTTTAGTGACTGTGAGTCTAATCCGGGACGAATCAAATGAAATATCCAAAATGTCCTCCTTTGTTGTCCTCCTTTTTGTTTTATCATGTCCTCCTTTTGGTGTCCACATGTCTGGCAACCCTAAACATACCGTTACTATACGATAAAAACAGTCGGATCATTGAGCTGTCATTGTTTGCCCGATAAGATCTCTCTTCCTCTTTTTGCAGATGGAAAACTTTCGGCGCCTCTGTACTTTCGTCAAGGGAGACCACCCCCATCCGGGGGATGATGGGTTCATGGCGGACAACTTCCGGCCCCCACAACCACTCAACGGACGAAAAGTTAGGGCGTCGTTCCAAAGTTGAAGGGACCGCCGTGATCTTCTCAACGAATACGTCAAGGAAAGATAATCGAAAAAATGCCGCTCCACGTTTGTGATATACACAGTTTCTCCCCCTTGCACTCGGATCGCTGGCTGTTGGCATTTCCACAGTGCTCCCTCCCACTGCTCTAGAGACAGATATCAATGGCCAACACAATTTGATGTGTGCCGTGTTGGTGTTTGTGCATTTGTTTGATTTTCTGACCAGGACTTTATAAACATTCAAATGCGGAGAAATAATCATGCTTAATATATATTTTTGGCATACAATAAAAAAAAAAGCGAAAAACTGGTCTCTTTGAAAGCAAAGGTTAAAGTATTTTCAAACAATAGACTTCTATGGCGGAAGCGTTTTTTTTTTCAGGGTTATTTACTAAACATTAATTGCTCAATGCTTTCAATGTGCATTTATGGTTATAAGTGTATATTGTAAGGAATAATGATGGACTGATCCTAGGGGTGAGAATGGTGCGAGCACACCAAGTTGCGGATGTATGTGATTATATTTATGGCGCGTGTGTGTATGAGAGAGATATAAATATATATAGAGAGAGAGATGTTATTAAGGGAACTCACTCTGTTGGTATCTATTTGTACTTTTTGAGTTTGATTTTTTAATATATATATATTTTTTTAACTTTCTTTCTTTTCTTATTGTTTCTTCTTGTTTGGTTGTGTCGTTTCCAGTAAGTCTTTCTTAGTGCTTGATGTTTGGTCATTTTATGTGAGTTCGGATTCATTCTATGGAAGGTCAAGTGTTAGTGCATGTCTGTACCTCAAGCCTGACACTCGTTGTTCCACTCCAAATCTTGGCTGCAAAGAGTAGAACCGTTTTAACATTCGGCTGAAGAAGCTAAGCTAAATATCAAGTGTCTGCTGCCTCTTTTTGACAATATAAAAATCTTGGCCAGCCTTTACGACTCTAGTCTGAGGCCATGTAACTATGCGGTGCTGCCCGTGTAGGTGACAGGGTCACCTTCTTATGGTGCTGCCCGTGTAGGTGACAGGGTCACCTTCTTATGGTGCTGCCCGTGTAGGTGATAGGGTCACCTTCTTATGGTGCTCCCCGTGTAGGTGATAGGGTCACCTTCTTATGGTGCTGCCCGTGTAGGTGATAGCGTCACCTTCATATGATGCTGCCCGTGTATGTGATAGGGTCACCTTCATATGATGCTGCCCGTGTAGGTGATAGGGTCACCTTCATATGGTGCTGCCCGTGTAGGTGATAGGGTCACCTTCGTATGGTGCTGCCCGTGTAGGTGATAGGGTCACCTTCGTATGGTGCTGCCCGTGTAGGTGATAGCGTCACCTTCATATGATGCTGCCCGTGTAGGTGATAGGGTCACCTTCATATGATGCTGCCCGTGTAGGTGATAGGGTCACCTTCATATGATGCTGCCCGTGTATGTGATAGGGTCACCTTCGTATGATGCTGCCCGTGTAGGTGATAGGGTCACCTTCATATGATGCTGCCCGTGTAGGTGATAGGGTCACCTTCATATGATGCTGCCCGTGTAGGTGATAGGGTCACCTTTGTATGGTGCTGCCCGTGTAGGTGATAGCGCCACCTTCGTATGGTGCTGCCCGTGTAAGTGATAGGGTCACCTTCATATGGTGCATGCTCTACCATTGAGATTTATTATAGCGTTAATCTCTATGTTTGTCTTGCTTCTGTTTGTGGCATTAAAAGCTTAAGGACTATCCATATATTACCTACGCAAAAAAGTCGTCTTTTTTCGTACCCCCTACCCCTGTTGCACCCGTACATTTTCGGGACCCCCCCCCATGCGTAAGTACAATTTCGCTACCCCCCTCCCCAACCGGTTGAAAAAATTAATTTTCAGCCACCCAAAGTATAGCTGTTTTACTCTTTGGGGCAGTCAAGCGCCTAGGAGGGTGGGGGTCACGTATTTGTGAAGTTATGTGAAGGGGGTGAGGGGGTGCTCAAGAAATGTGACGTCACATCAAAATGCGCAACTTTAAATAAAAGTACCCTAAAATATTTGATTGCTTGCAATTTATTTAACGACGTCTTTGATGGCTTCACGCGTATTAACAATATTAGAGTGCAGCCTTACACTAAATACATATTTAAATGATAATAATGTAATTTGCAACTTGCTATTTTTCAATTAGAAAATATTGCTTTAACTTAGAGTGTTGGGGGGGGGGGGTCTAACTTTTTGTGACGAGGTGTGACAAGGGGGATTGGGGGTAAAAATAGTCAAAAATAGCAGAAATTTTTTATGGACGGCCACTTTAAATTTTTTTTTAACATCGTGTTTTTCATGTTGACTTTATTGAAAAAATTCAATAAAAATGCAAACTTTATTGTTTTCAACACTGCATGAAGGGGCCGTCCATAAAAAATGATGTCACGCGCCGTGGGTGGGGGGCGGAGAAGGGTCACGTCAAAATGCGCTACTGTAAATAAAAGTTCCACTTGATTGCTTAGAATTTATTTATTTATTTATTTATTTATTTATTTTCAATGGCTACAAACGTGTTACGATATTAGAGTGCAGACTTACACTAAATACATATTTCAATGACAAAATTGTAAATTGAAACGTGGTAATTTTCGTTAAGCTTTTAAGAGGTGGGGGGAGCAATGAAAGCTTTGTGACGTCATATTGTGGAGAGGGGGGTCTAAGTTTTATGACGAGGGGTAAGGGGGGGGGGTAAAAATCGCGTGACGTCAATCATGTATGGCCAAAAACCTTATAAATTATAACGATTGAAGCAGTGAAATCGCCATCCCGTTATGTTTATATTACGCCTGAGGCACCGGTGGCCGAAAGAAAAACTTCTACTAATTTCAAGAAATGGAACTATAAATCAGATGGGTATATTTTAGCAATGTGTGGACGTTTGGTCTGAATATTAAAAGTTCAGAATTTCGTTTGCATTAAATTATCAAACATTATTGCATATCAGTCTTGACTCAGTCTGAGCGGTTTACGTTACTAGTAGTATGCAAATTAAATTGTGTGTGCGTACATTTAAGCAAAATACTATTTTTGAAGACCCCTCCTCCCCCCCTTCTGCTTGCGTACGTAATATATGAATTGCCCTTTAGTCGTTTTCGTTTCTTTCCTTCTCACGTGTTTAGTCATTTGCCACATTTTTAACATAAACATAGAGAAGTGCTCGTGGAATAATGTATGCTAATTTTCATAAATTAATTATTTTGAAAACCTTATTGTTTTCAGGAGACACAAAAAGACACATTAAATTTTATTTTTTATTATTTTTTTTTTTATTTTTTTTTTCACTGAGTTTCTCCATTATATAGGGAATTGCAACAGAAAACAAATTGTTTAAAATATTTATTTACAGAATGATCGTGAAAATAAAACTCTTTTTTTATGTGTTCAAAGTAAATTCGCTGGCGTTGTGTATTTTTTTTTTATCAACATCTGAGTGTTATGTTTGTTAATGGTTTGCCAATGTATCCGTGAAGATGAAACTGTGGGGGGGGGGGGGGGGGGNGGCGCTGTACATCTGGGATATCAGTAACTGAAGTCTGGAGAACTCTTGTATTAAGTTATTGTACTAATCAGATCAGTCTGGGTGTGGGTGTGGGTGAGTGGGTAAATGTGTGTGTGTGTTTGTTTGTTTGTTTGGGGCTGGTGTCACAGCTTTTTAAATCCCTTATATTATTAACTTTCCCGTCGTCTCTTCGTCGGTCTGGCGGAAAAACAGAAGTAAAAAAATGACAAATTTTAAGTAATGCTATCGAGCTGAAATCATGTACATAGACTTGTGTCACCTAACAATGCATTTTATCGAAATTTCGGATCGATCGACTGTACCGTAATTAAATTTAAACACTTTTAGTTTATTTCTATATAAATGTATGGTAGCAGTCTGCTGTTGTTGACATCCAAGTGTTTGCTGGAGTTCACTCCAACCATCGGTGACCACACACCCCACCCCTACCCGTCCCCGTTTGACAGCAAGAGAGTTAAGTCACGTTCAGCCGGTAAATTTTGTTTTTTCGCGGTGCATATTATTTTACCACGTTTTTCTTAGTTTGCTTTCTTGTCTGGATGTTTGTCTTTCCGGGGCAAAAATTGAATTCCTTTTTTGAACCACTTCTGATCATCCAATTTTGATGAAATTTTGCATGCATACTTGATTCACATGACAATTTAATATTTCATTAATTATAGTACTCAATTCTACTTAATTATAGTAGAATTAAATTCTATTTTTCCTTATATGGAATAACTAATCAAATGTCATTTGAACC
>MUZC01000018.1:269212-303554 GCA_002072015.1 Radix auricularia
ATTTTCAAATAGAAAATATTTTTTTTAGGGGGAGGGGGGGTCAAAGTTTTGTGACGTACTTTTTGAGGGGGGGTCGACGATTTTGTGACGACGCGTGACGTAGGGGGGGGGTAAAAATCGGCCAAAATCGCGTGACGTCATTTATGGACGGCCCCAAAGGACAAATGATGATGAAGGAATTTCAAGTTTCCATTACATTTTTTCAATTCTGCTAGGAACGCACCACTTTTATCAATGCATAATAAAGGGCAAACCGAAATTATTTTAGATAAAAGTAAATATTTTTATTAAGACATGGAAAGATGCTTTTATGTAAATCATAATTGTACTTGGCTCATCTGTTTCAAAATATTTGCCTTTTTTTTTTTTTTTTTTTTTTTTTTGTCAATGGTAAGCCAAGCTGGAAAACATCTTTTTAGCAGCATCCGTTGGCTAATTGTAAACATCCCCCTACTTAATACAACCCTCAGATAGACATAAAGATAAAAACACCTTTCTTATCCCGTATGCAAGAACAAACACATACAAGTTTTCTCTCTTCCCGTCCGGTATTCGGGCGTGGTATGGGTTGTCTGAAGAAACCAGGAAAGCCCAACACTTTATCATCATTTAAAACTAATAACAATACAGGATTAAACACAAACCATAGATATACGTAGGACGCAATAATCTTCTGTACAGAAGGAGCGTCTGTAACAGATAAGATAAGATAACTGTAAAAGAGGACGTCCACCGTAATCAAACTTGGGCTGCATACAAATAATTTGTCTAAATAAAAATAATGTAAATACAGTGATTATTGAATCAAACGAAGATAAATTAATTACAAAGTAAGATAAAAAAAAAAGTTGCTAACACTCATTTTTAACAAATGAGTTCAAGAAATGATCTTACGCAAGTGAACTGCGTCAACTGGTAATATTTAAGATTAGTAATTGGAAAACTGATAACGATGGCATGAGTTAGCCTGACAGAACGTAACAAATCGGCAAACGTTTCGGCAAAGAGCCTTCCCCAACGAACAAATAATACACAAATAAAACAAATAAAAAGAAATTAAAAATAAAAACATAGCTGCGGTGAAGTCCAAAAAGTCAAGGTGTAGAAAATGGTAGGAAGTGGTAGACATTGTATAAAGATTTAGCAATTGGTAGGAATATGAAGAAATGGTTGGAAGATGTAAAGCTGAACTAAATTTCCTGAAAGTTTATTACATTGAAGACAGTGTTCATGTATAAGACATAAAAAAAATTATATTTGCAAGTATAACATTTTTGTATATTTTTTAAAAAAAAATAATGGTTTACATTTACTATACTAATAAAGGAGGTTTCACTCTCTCCGATTAAATAGTCAAATACGTAATAAGGCTTGATCCTTAATTAAATGCGAGTCTTTCTAGTTTTGTCATTAAAAAAGAGATGCAAAACTAAAAGGGAAAATGCTGGTTTATTTTCTACACACAAACGAGTTTCCATCGATGATATAAAAGAATCAAGGGAGGGTATAAAAAAAAACATTTATTCTAAAAGA
This sequence comes from Radix auricularia, assembly GCA_002072015.1. Classification (NCBI taxonomy): domain Eukaryota; kingdom Metazoa; phylum Mollusca; class Gastropoda; family Lymnaeidae; genus Radix; species Radix auricularia. The sequence continues at coordinate 270,746 of MUZC01000018.1, forward strand.
ATCCTCAGGCAAAGCAACTTTTGGATTTTTCCATGTTCATTTGTTTTACAGCTTGTCGTGGAGGTTGAATGTCGACACCAATGTCAACACCTTTTGTAACTTTAAAAATTTCCTTATACCTCTCATCACAATTTTGTCGATCAACACCTTACAAAGTCAACAATTCTTAATGTATTTTTGTACTCCCAGTAAATCTAAATGTTTCATTCTGCAATCAGGGTCACAGCTTCTAGCTTTGATTAATATTTTTGTATACAACTAAACGAACAAAAAATGTAACAGTTCTTACAGCACAAAGAAACTGATGTGCAACTTCCTTGCTTTTTCCAGATTGTTCTAAATATTCCAGTTGTTAACAATTTTGGTCATATTTTCAGCAAAAATCCGCCAGCTTTTATATTTATGTGTCTATCTGAGTCTATCTAGTTTCACATGGGCCAAAATATCATTTGGAACTAGTTTTCTTCGCTGATTACTTTTTCGGAAAACACACTATAATGACTTAATTGTTCCTTTTGTGTTTCGTACAGCATTCACATTTTTTAAATCGTTCACGACAAGATTTACTTCAAGTGAACTGTAATGTACAAATGCTGCTTTTGGGTATTTTTTCTCGAATTATTGCTTGGATTTCTTCTTAACCTACCATTGTAGAATAACCGTGTCATCGTGTCCTTAATCAACAAGCTTTGTCATATCTATCTTATCTTATCTTATATGTTACAGACGCTCCTTCTGTACAGAAGATTATTGCGTCCTACGTATTTCTATGGTTTGTGTTTATTCCTGTATTCTTACTAGAGTTTTAAATGATGATAAAGTGTTGGCTTTCCTGGTTTCTTCAGGCAACCCATTCCAGGCCCGAATACCGGACGAAAGAAAGAAAACTTGTATGTGTTTGTTCTTGCATATGGAATAAGAAAGGTGTTTTTATCTTTATGTCTATCTGAGGGTTGTATTAGGTTATCTTTGTGTTGTATTTCTGAATTAGAATTAATAGCCTTATGTATAATTACTAATTTACTCTTGGTTCTTCTATCCTCTAGTGTTTCAAGGTTTAATGATTTAACTAATGGTGTTACTCTTGTCAGTTTTGAATATTCTCCAGTAATGAATCTGGCAGCTCTTTTTTGGATTTGTTCTAACTTATCAATATTTTCTTTGGTGGATGGGTCCCATACAGAAGATGCATATTCTAGTATAGGTCTCACCAGGGTGAGGTAGCATTTTAGTTTTATATCTTTGTTACATTTGTAAAAGTTTCTTTTTATAAAGCCTAAGGTTTTGTTTGATTTTTTAATAACTTCATTGACATGGGGATTCCAAGATAGTTTCTCATTTATTATGACTCCTAAGTATTTNTATTTTGAATTTATTTGTTTCTTTTTCTTTGTTACTCTTAGCAGTTGACATTTTTCTGGGTGGAAGGACATACTCCAGTTAGTTTCCCATTTTATTAATTCATCTAAGTCTTTTTGTAAAATTTTGCTATCTTGTTCTGACTTGATTGTTCTATAGATTATACAATCATCAGCAAATAACCTAACTTTAGTTCCTGTTGAGATATTGTTGGGTAAGTCATTTATATAAATTAAAAATAGTAAGGGACCTAGGACAGTTCCTTGTGGAACTCCTGAGTTAACCTTTATTGGTGTAGATTTAGATCCATTAATTATTACAGTTTGCTCCCTACCCAATAGGAAATCTTGGATCCAGTGATGTAAGGGACCTGAGATTCCAAAGTATTTAAGTTTTTTAAGTAAACTAAGGTGGTGAACTTTGTCAAACGCTTTTGAGAAGTCTAGTAATATTGTATCTATTTGATCATTATTATCTAAGCCTTTTGATAGATCATCTATTAGACCTATCAATTGTGTTTCACATGATCTGTTCTTTCTAAAGCCATGTTGGTGTGGGCATAGGGCATTATATTTGTCAAGGTGGTTAACTATTCTGCTATATATTATGTGTTCCAGTAATTTACAGGTGATACTAGTAAGTGATACAGGTCTGTAATTACCAGGGTCGGACTTATCACCTTTCTTAAAGAGTGGCGTTATCTAATCTAAATTCTAAGTAATTTCTAATCATGGTGGTGGTTAAATCGTCAGCTGTTCAATCAACATCAGGAATATATCCCAGGAATTATTCCGTGACCATCATTTTCCCATTTTGATCTTTGACAAATCTAACACCAAGTGACATCTACTCAATGCCTGAAATATCATTTGTCTCGTTGGCAGGTATAGAAAATACAACTGCACTTTTGGCTTCACGAACAATGTCTTCACGCAAGAGATACCCACAAATTTCGTTTGTAGTGTTTTGCGTAGTTGCCGAGATATACTTAAAACTACAAGAAACATTGACAAATTTAATGATTACCAAGAACTTCATCTCCAGATTCAACACGAAACTTTAACAGGTCATAAAACTTACAATAATCTGATTATTTACCACGAAGTGCTAAATCATGCATGCCAAAAAATAGCATTGTAGACATGATGGGACCAAGTTTATTGGGATTTTCTTGAATTTGTCTTCTAAATGATGAGTGTCAACCGCTCATCTATAGAAACTGCTTTGGCTTTGAGTAGCAAAGTCAATAGTGTGCTCGCCCCACAAGCTGATGGGCGTTGGATCGAGCCCACCGGCCCACGTTAAGCCACTATAAAAATTTTGAGAAAAGGCTAACGCTAAGAAAGTCCTCCGCTGACCTGGAGAGAGATGAGCGCCACCAGGGTCAACCAAACCCGAGAATGTTCTAATGATAACATTAGAACCCCCGACGATCTCGAAACAAAAAGAAGTTATATGACTTTAAAAAATGCAACAAAATTGTTTGCATCTTCATTGTCAGTTAAAAAATTTTTTTAAAAAAGTTTTTGTTTATTGCCCCCCCCCCCTCTTTTCTTGAAAAATTCCTAGCGACGCCCATGTGTTAGGATGATATAGGAAATGGTAAGAAGATGTATCCTGCATGTTTTCAGGATTGTTCAATGGAATTTCATCTCCTTGAAGATTTGTCGTGCCCATGCTCATACGATTGATGCTCTATACTTATCTTATCTTAGATATACAGACGCTCCTTCTATACAGAAGATAATTGCGTCCACAGACCATGAGAGATGATCTGTTGGCAAGTGATGCAGCGGTCACAGGCCACGGCTATAGGGGTTCCACGCATTACCCCAGCCGCCTAACTATTGTCTAGTTAGGTACCCATTCGGAGCTGGGTGACTCGGGGACTCCTCAGGCCCCGAGAACAAATCCTCGTGACCATCAGTGTGACAGTCGAGAGCGCTACCTCTCGACCACCACGTCCCACCTTGTTACGCACGATTTTAATTTTGTAGACATCGCATAAGAAATTGAAAGGCTGAAAGGAAATTATTGTGTATTTTAATTAGTGCATTGGAGTAAAAGCGTTTTATTTTTTATAATTTATTTATTGTCTTTTATTAAATTATTTTTACTCATTTTCTATTAAAATTTATCGGGTGAAAAAACATAAAAGTAAAAAAATAAGTGATCAAGGTTACTTTTTAACATGCCCATGCTAATAACAGACTCTCGTTGCTATTTTTTTCTTTCGCAATTTTTTTAATATGCGAAACTAGTAATGTACGCTAAGAACAAAGAGTGAAAGGAGAAGATGTGATCGATGTGGACGCTGGAAAAAAAAAGATCAATAGTGAGATATTTAATTGGTAGTTAGTCGGTCTGAGATTGAATTTAATTGACAACTTCTTTGTTAGTAAGATCAAGTAATAAGAGGCATGGGTACAGCGTGCTATTATGAGACAGTTGCTTTGTTCTACACAAGTTCGACTACCCACTAACGACGGACTGAAAAGTGTTTCGACTAATTAGGAGGCAGGCGACAATCATAAGTCATTGGTTGGTTGATCTGCTAACCTGTTGGCTGTTTGCAAGTGCTACCTCGGAGCCTCTTTACTCTTTAGATCATTTAAAGTTTAGCAGATACGCTTGTAAGTTGTAAGGTTTTTAAATGGGTGTCCTGCAAAGTTTATGGTGTCAATGAATGTGCAAAATATTTATTTTACTTATACATTCTCATTCTGATTCTTTTGAAGTTCAAATGAAAAAATGATAATGTCAATGTTAATTGTTGGAGTTCCAATTTTTTAGGAGCTGTTACTAACGTTAGGCTTCAAGTTTAAGCAAGCATAAGTAGGCCTTTATCATAATCATATGTTTCTTTACCGAATTAAAATTTATCAATATTATTTTATATTTAGTATTAGCCATTGTCATCCTCATAGTTACTTATATACTTATATCATTATATCATAGTCTATAACTATAATAACCCCTTTTTCAGTCCATGACGGACTCTAGGGCAAGTGAAGTAGCGTTCACAAGTTATATTAAGCTACCACGAACGAGCAGGGGATTGTGTGGCTAGCACTATGCCCCATGTGCCATGCCAGTAACGTGGTTTGAACTCGTGTCTAGAGTTCTTCCCACCGTTCAGCAGCCTAAAGCGCTACTACTTAGACCACGTCTATACTTTTGGATAGCTATATAATTATAATAACTTATTGACTATAGACTATAGTCACTATAGAATAGAGGAAAGCTTTATTAAAAATAAATTTCATTATGATTATGCTATTTAAAGTACTTAAAGTATATTAATTTATAATGAATTGGGGCAATCCTCCGAATCCCAGTCCCAAATTATTTTTTGTGAGTTATCGATTACTATTTAGTAATTATTTAGATTACAAATCAGTACATAATTCAGCGTTATTTCATAAATAAAAACAAATTATGGCAGGTAGTCCAGCCGCTCCGATAAATATTATTCCCAATGTTTTACCTGCAGCGCAACTAGCAATTAAACTCAAACTATCGAAGGACTATGGATGCAACTTGCAAGCCAAACATAAACTCCGGTATCAGAGTGGTTCAAGTCGAGCTCTGTTTGCAAGCTACTTGTCGGCCTCTCAGTGGCCCAACAGTCACAAGCAATATTTTTTCTGCAGCAAATAGCTATTTGGAAAAGCTGTGTGACAATTACAATATTTAGTATTTAATGAATGGTTTTCGGACAATATGTATCACTATTTTTTATCAATAAATAACATACTTTCATGTACTTATCTGGTTACTTTCCCTTATTGGCGTAAAATAATTTGGGACCGGGATACGAAGGATTGCCTGAAATAGTATTGAATTATAATCAGAATACTTGTGACAGTTTAGTGATAGCTAGTGATGATAATGGTATAAGTATAAGAATTCAAATTCAATTAGACTAAGAGTAACTTGAAAAAAAAATTAATTAATAAATTGACAACATATGACTTTATGATTATGACATGAGAATGTGCCCAATAATTCAAAATAATAATCATCTTCTTCCTGTAGTATTAATATGGTACCTATTTGTACTATTAAGCCTATTTTTAAATGCACTTCTGAGGCTGAGTAGAGTAGTAGTAGTAGTGATTCAGTAGTATTAAGGAAATAATGCTTAAGCTTATAAGTTATTTCTATTGAAGTCTATTGATAATTAAACTTGTCCAGTCTCTAGTATCCATTTAAATGTATACTGGCATACTAAATGCTCATGGAATGTAAAAAATAATTTTGATAGTGCTAACTTAGCACTATTTGCTTAGCAACTAAGCAGAAAAGACGGAGAGCTTATATAAAATAAATGAAGTGAGTTACGGTAAGAAATAGTAAGAGAATTGAGTAATGCTTTGTAACAGATAATTCAATGCAGTTCAGTCTGCACTGAACAAATGACTTTTGAGTCTATCAAGTAAACCAGATGTCTTGCAATAAAAATAAGTGTGCTTGCGCTGATGATAAAAGCCCTAACATCAGAAGCTCATCTGGCCCGAAACAGTCACTTGGTATATTCATTGATTAGTTATAATACTTTTCTTTTTCAATAGAAAAAAATATAGTAATGGTGAAGGTATTTACTAAGGATAGACATTGTTTAGTAACGTTTTGCTTTTCCAATGTTTTTTCCTTATTTTTATTGATCAATTTCAGATATTTGCTTAATGCTCTACATGTGCTATGATGGGGCGCCGAAATTCTCTTTCTGTGACCAAACGCAGTCTACGTAATGCAGAATCCACTGTTGGAAAGAGGCCTCGCCGTGTTGTTCAGTCTAAGATTTTGGTATGCAATTAATTACGGTAGCTCTGAGATAAAAACATAAAATTTCTTTTGTTTTCACTGTGAATAAGTCTTGGGCTTAAAAAGAAAAGTGCTGATGTTGAATAGTGTTTAGTTACTTTAAAGTCATGATTTTTAATGAATAATTTATCAGCCCATGTCACATATTATGGTGTTTAAATTACTTTAAATGTGAAAACTCATAGATATCTTGAAAAATAACAATGCGATTTTGAGCAAAGCTTAAAGCAAGAAGTTTTCGAAGGTGAATTAAGTTATTTACAATTACATCTTGTCATTTTCACAAAAATAGAAGAAAGGCTGAAAAAATAAGCTGAATTATTTCAACAGGATGACACTGTAGGTTTATCACGACAGGAAGAGCAAGAACTTAACAAAGCTCTCTATGCTTCTCTACAAGAAAATCGCAGAAACAGATCATTCCCTGGTGCTTTGGGCAATGACAGTAGCAGCAGTAGTACCAGCAATGGTGGTGGTGGTGGACAAATGAGCAGCAGTAAGAGCAGTATTATCAGCAACCAAAGCAGTATAGGAACAAGCTCACGAAATTCCAGCAGTAGTTTTAGGCCCAATAAAAGATTATTAGGACAGAGACGTTCATTACGCACTGGGGTTTCATCTCCTAAACATCATTTGAGGCCAAGCAGTAGTGCCTTGGGTAAGTGGAAGGATTTAAAAAGTAAATATCCTTCTATGGCTTGTAGCGCTCAAAGATTTAAGAAAAATGATAATTAAAATATTAATATCCATCTAAATTAATTTTTTTTTACTAATTTTAAAATATATTTAGCTTGGGTTTGAAATTAATTTAGGCAAAATTGTATACATTACAATTTTCTATTAAAGTACAGGTAGTCCTCGGGTTATGAGGGTGCGACTTATGCTGTTTTGTCGTTATGAACGGGCCGCCATAAAAATTTTAAAAAATAATTATTTAATATTATGCGTTATTCCAACGTTTTTAATTGGGGTTACAAATTGTTTTCTCTTTTAAATTTTTAAATATACTTTTTATGTCATTAACTGCTTGTATCTTTTGGGCGCACAGTGGACTTTCTCTCTCCCTCCCCACCCCCTCTCTCTTTCTCTCTCTCTCTCTCCCACTCTTGTGTTTTATCTGTTTCTTTAAACTTTACTTTGCATATGGTAAGGAATTGTTTGCTCTTTTTTAAATACTTTTTTTTAATGTCATTAACTGTTACAATTTGTTATAGCACTGTATGTTCAGTACTTTACAGTGGATATATATATATATTAATGTTCCGACGTACACTGAAATCAGGTTATGACGTCTCTTAAGAACGGATGAACATTTCAACTCGAGGACCTCCTGTATATCAATTTTACTTTGATTTTTATTGTGTATTTTACTGCTATTGTATCAGTTGTTTATTAAGATTCTTTATTTGTGAACTATAATAAACATATTTTGATAGTCAAGCTGTAATCAACTGTTGCAACATAGTGTTATATTTAAATGTAATATATCATGCATTTTTCTTTAAATGGCCTCAAACCTTTTTTTTTAATAATAAAAACAAAAACATTAAAACAACAGTATCAAGAGCTAAAAAGGCTAAAAGTGCTCTGTCCTTCACATCACGCACATTCAACCCAACATTATCATCTAACAACAACGATGACAGCAGTCAGGACTCTGTACGATCCTCCACCAGCTCAGCCAATGGATCCAAAAGGTAGGGGATCATTTTAATTGTAATTGATTTACCTGTGACTGTGCCTTTGTTTTTTAACGTGTGAAAAAATTAAACTGTTTTAAAAGTTTCGATGAGAAGTTGCAAATAATAAGAACTAAATGTCCAGAGAAATTTTTAAGAAACTTTTGTGATTAAAGTATGTGTTAAATAAATGCCACAGGATTAAAATAAGCTAAATCTATATTATTAACAAAGCTGGTGATCTAGACACCAAAGTAAACAAATAGTAAGTATAGAAATTAAAATAAGACAAAGTATATGAAAGTGGTTTTTTAAATGCATGAGTGAGTAATTTTTTTTACGCCATCATCATTCTTCATTACTTTTAATTATAAAGACTTTTTTAAAACAAAGTCTTTAATATTGAATCTCTTAAAATATCATTCTCCTACTCAAGAAACTGTCTTAATCTATGTGTTTAATGTATATTTCATGATCACACGTTAATACTGGTAGACATTGTTAGTTATTTCGACAGGAAAATCCATGCCCAGCGAAAATTTGCCCAGGGCTGTTCCCTCCCTGGAACTCCAAGCTGTACGCCCATCAAGTCAGCTACCCCACCAGCCAAACTGATGTCATTTCGGATCCCCAAGACAGAAGATTTCCTCACCTTCTTGTGTTTAAGAGGTTACATTTGGTGTTGTGACCCACTTGCATGTTATGTTTGGTTGTTAGAGCTGATTGTTAACACCATGTTTGGGTTATTTTGTAGTGCATGCTAACTGGTGTCAGAAGCAGTTAATGTATTTCATCAAACATTAGAGTACTCTGTTTTTTAAAAAAAAAAGGTTCTGTATAATTCATATTTTTTTTGTTGTTGTCATTTGTCTGGTAGTCTAACAGTCATATAATACTAGACTATTTGTTAAAAAAAAACAGGAAGAACAATTAGCCTATTGGCAGTCATTTTATCATTACTTTTTAGACAATTTTAAGTATATTCAGGTTATTACAAATGTCTCTGGTAGCAATCATTACTTAATTTACTTTACTTAGACAATTTTAAAAACCAGGGCAGAGTTTCAAAAGCAAATCTTACATTTTTCTTTTCAAATGTAACAGGCAGTAATAGCTGTTATTGTCACTAATACAAAACATTTTTTCAAATCAACTGAGGATCATCTTAACATAGGTTTCTACACTTTGGCTAAGTGCATTCTAAATTTCTATTTCCCTATCGATAAGTATTTTGTAAATATATATCTTTAAAATTTCAAAGGGTGGCAAAATCAATGCTGATTTAAACTCTGATAAAACTATAAGTTATTTAAAAAAACAAAGTTTTCTTAAACATTTTTTGTGAAGATTTTTAATTTACCAGAGTTCATAAGAGGTAATCAAGAGTTAATTTGAAGAATTTAAAAACTACACTCTAATTTTTTCAGTTTGTGTTATTTTCTTTCATGTATATCACCAGTAGTGATTTTAAACAAATGTAATTAGAGTAGTGCTGTTATCGATTAATTTAAATTTAATCGTTAACTTTTGAAAAATTACCAAATAATTAATCGATAATTTTGATTAAGCTAAAACTAAGATGTATAGCATCATAAAACTGAAAATTTCAAGGGAAGTAACTAAAACAGGCAATTAACATTTTTTAAATTTAAATATAAGAGCTTATTTTAAAGTTTACACTTACAAAATCTTTTTTCTTAAATGGAGAAGTTTGTACTTTAAAAAAAGCAAACTATTATTAATTTTTAATAATTAATCATTTATTATTAAAACGGAATAATTATTTTAAACAACCTCTTCAATTCAATCGCTATTTTATCGATTAAAATAATTTTAATCGATAAAATTTTTACAGATTAATCGAGAAATTAATCTGTAATTTCTGCAGCCCTAAATTAGAGTAATTTTTTTGTATAATTAGTAAATTATAAATATCTATAAATATAAAAGGATATGGCTATCGTATCAAGAAAAATTACATGTTACTTTTTTCTATTAAAAGGGGCTAATCTGGAAATCCAATTAAACCAGCCTTTCTTTGCCATTTGGCTCAGATTTTTTGTAAAAATTTCAAATGTTCCTAGATTTTATTTTTTAATGAGGCTAAGGTAAGTAGATTTGCTATAACTTTGTTGTATTTCTTTTATCTAACACTTTGTTCCACAGCTCTCTGGACTATGAAGGTTGACTTTCTGTTTTGACACCTTGCACTAAGCTATGACTCTTATGTAAGAAACCAATACTAGTTAGCAGAGGGCACTTTTGGAACTGATAATGATGTCAACAAACTTTTTCATTAGATTTAGGTTGAAAAATGGAACTATTGTATTGTATTTATAAAGGCTTTTGAAATAGAAAGGGCATGGCAGTAGCTTAACTAGAGTAGTTTTTTTCCCTAGTAATTATGATTGCAGTTCTAGTAAAATTGGGGTCCATTAGTAGTTTAATACACTGCTGTGCATTTTATGTTCAATTTACTGCATGCTTTATGAAGTTATAAAAGAAAGACTAACATTCCCAGGAAGTATTCTTAACACACTTGTACATTAAACACAACTATAATTTTAAAATAAATGTCAGTTGAACACAACAGTTACTTTAATGCGAATGTAAGCTTTTCAAAGATCACTATAAAAATAATGATTGGACCCAACATATAATATCATGAGTGATCTTCTTTCCTGGTTTCTCATAGAGATCTTTGAAAGACATACATTTCTATTTGTTGGGATGAATGTCTTCTGCAAACCAATGGTTGTTGTTTTTTTTAATCTCAGTTTCAATAGTCTATTGTCAATTATTTATTGTATTTCAAAAGTCAGTTTGTTGATATAATGTCTTTGGGGTCAAGTTTGAATAAAATAACCATACAAGTAACTAATACTGTATGTAGAAATTTTGTTAGTACTTTATAATACCTCTGATATTATTTTTGTGTGTGAAAGAAATTTATATTTTATATTTACAGCATATTGACTCTTTCCTGTTTTTTTTTTTTTAAATCTGTAAAACTTTTCAGCAAGATGGAAAGCAAATCATCAATAATAATTTTTGTGATATTAATTTTCCTATTGACAATCCAGAATTTAAGAAAATTTAATATATAAAAAAAACCTTGGAATCTAATCATCGCTTGTGTCCAGTTTCCCCTCACTGCAGCAGCAGATAACAACTTTGTCATATATATATATATATAATATTATCATCTCAATGTCTGACTACCTTCACAGGCTCCTCAGTCCTGCCACCACATCTTGATTTTTTCAACTTCTCTCGGGAGGTCTGCGACGAAGGTCAAAGATCCACGTCCTCCGCAGGGAAGGGCAGCAAGCAGCAAAGAGAGAGCACTACAGATTCCTCCAGCATCAGCAGTGGTGCCAATGAGGAGGTAGCCGAGGCTGCAAGTGTTTCCACACCGTCTCCAGTAAGTGGACTGATTCTAACATTTAATGAAGAGTGCTTGAGAAATTGTTTTTTTTTGGGGGGGATTATAGGTTTCATCTCCTGTCAGTTTGCTCAATATGTTCATGCGTTTGGCGAGAGGTAGCAACAACAAGAAAATGTGACAGTGTATTTGTTTTAGATATTTTATCTCTCATTATATGCCCAGTATTTAGTGCACAAAGTAACTCTGAACATTAAGCTCTAACACATGAACGGGGCACATTTGGACAAGGGTTTGACAAAATATAGGAAAGTAAAAAAAATATTACAGATGTGCTTTTTTTTTTTTTTTACAGTGGTGGGCACAATAGCTAAAATATAGGTTAGCAATGTTGTCTAACACAAACTCAATTAAAGTATATTTCCACAAATAAATCATTAGAGTTGGTGCGCATCATCAATATGGTTTCAAAATGTGCTTATAAATTATCATTAGTCTTGACAATGAATCTTAAATTTACGTTGGCGTCTGGTGATGGTTGTAGTGATATTCCTGTTGATACTACTCCAGGTTGTGTTTGGTTCTGTGCAAACCATTTGTAAGTCAACTCTATTTGCTTTCTTATCCTTAACATCTCACACAATCAAAGAATTTTCAAATAACACAGAAGATTTAACATAATTGATGAACCAACTTTTAAATTGTTAATCTTTATATTTGTTACTAAATTGATAATTACATTTCATATAGTGCATTTGAATTACATTTCTATAAAAATATTGTGCCAATGTTCACTGTTATTGTTTTTATTTTTAAAAAAATATAATAAAAAAGTAATACTCTTTGATTTTTTAAAACCAAATTGAATAACCACTTTTATAACTTTTTATTTCCGTTAATGAATTCTAGTTATCTAACATTAATCTTTCTTGTTTAGTTTCAATAGATATTCTTTTCATGGTACTTTTGAAAGGGTATAAAGGGCTAGAAAATTTACTTTTCATATAAAGGTCTTCACTTGAATGCTAATTAACTATAATTCAGAAAATGAAGCAAGAGCAACATAATAGTTTGATCTACTCCATTAATAGGCTGTTCTGTGGTTGTCAAGGTCATTGGTCATGTGGTTTTGGTTCTGTGGTTGTCAAGGTCATGGGTCATGAGGTTTTGGTTTTGTAGTTGTCCAAGTCATTGGTCAGGTGGTTTTGGTTCTGTAGTTGTCCAAGTCATTTGGTCATGTTGTCTGCGAGTGGTTGAGCTCTGTACTCTGTCCCATTGATGGGAAGCTGCGAGATTGAAACTTTCTCTGGTTGCACTCAGTCATATGTTCTGGTTTTGTTTGTTTAGTTTAAAACAGGATACATTTTTAAGGGTGAACCTGAAAACATCCGTTTTGATTTCAGACTGGCCGAGGTGGAAACAGCTTGCTGGCCAAGCGATCTGCTGCCCGGGCCAGCGCAGGCACTCCAGAAACGGCCCGCGGTATAGTTAGCCTAAGGCAGGGCCTGCAGCGCAAGGTATCCACCTCTTCCTCTTCGTCGTCATCGGCTCGTTTTCCTGTTTCCTCCCCTCCTTCTCGTTTGTCAGGGCTTACTAACAGTAGTCTGCCTCCAGGGCACCGCAACTGTAGCTTGCCTCCCGGGCACCGCAAAAAGTTCTACTTCACTCCTGAGAAATCTCCTTCACCATCCAAAGCCAGTGGCATCCGACCCGGGGAGTTCACTCCCCCATCTCTCTTTTCGTCGACACGTTCCGAGTCATCATACTTCAGCACGCCACACACTTTCTCTCCCCTGGCAAATCCATCTGTTTCTCAGAAATTTACGCCGCTCCATTCTAGTTCTGGGTCACAAACCAGCCGAGGCTCCTCATCTTCTTACTCCTCCACATCGCTGCCATCCTCTGCTGGTGCCTCCAAACGAAAGCACAGAACATCTCAGCCTTCTAGCAACAGCTCCAGCAAGGTAATACCAGTATGTCCCACCACTTCCTCTCCCAGCTTAAGTGTGAGAAAACACAGTAGATTAGATCAAAATGAATGCTTATCTTGTCCCACTAATTCATTGTCATCACGTCCATCTATACCATCACCCATGTCATCCTCCTGCTTAGCGTCCCATCTTTCTCGTATTGGACCCAAATCTTCAACTGTTGTTAATGACACAACCCCCACCTTCCCCGAAACGTTTCCCCAAGGAAATCAATTCAATAAATTACCAAAGCATACATTTGCCACCAAACTTTGTGCCTGTAACAAATTGTTGAATTCCTCTGAAAGTTCACCTAAAGTGCCTGATCAATTGAACAGTTTGATGCATCCATTAAGTCAACACGCCAGAGAGCCGGAGGCCCAGAATCTTTCAGCTGACTATGCAACACAGCGCCAAACTCACTCAGATACCGAATGCCCCCGGGGCAACTTCTCTGAATGTTATACTAACAATTGTCGTTTTGTATGCACTAACATGTCTTCACCCCAGTGCGGCTGTCTTTGTGTCAGTATGAAATCATCATTCCACCATAATACAAAAACTGGTTTTGTGCATGGTTGTTGTTTGCCTGATTCCATGTCTTCTGTTTGTAAGGGATGTAGCATGCGCCCTCAGTTTTGTCCCAACAATCATTTAACCCAACATTTTTCTCCATCTGCAAGCTGTGATATTAACCAGGGTTCCCCCAGTGTGCACCACGTAAGTTGTGGTGCTTCTCACCATGCAGCGGGTTGTTTGGCTCACAGGGACACTCACCACGCAGTCGACGACAATCAATTGGTCTATCACAACAATAGAAATGGTGTTATGTGTCACACTCGTTTGTGCCCAGATTTAGGGAAAGGCCATAGTGAATGCAGATTTAATCAGGTTGTATCTAAACAAATCCATACCGCTGAAGTACAACTGGCAGGCAGGTATGGTGAAAAATGCCAGAGTCAAAGGAGAGATGGTGAGAGAAGACAGAGTAAAAGAAGATCAAGGCTGATCTTAAAGAGAAGTAAAACCACAGGGCCAGAGGGGCATGTGGAAAAATTGCCCACGTTAAAAATACGTCTGTTACACGAGAGTCCCAGAGAGCAAAGCGGAGACAAGTGGGGCGTTATCATAAGTGATCAACGAAGTCATGACATGTCAGCTGGCTGGAAGTGTCAACCCAGGCTTAATGGTGCTAATAGAAAATATATTTTAAGGGTCAATAGGGCCGTTAGCCAGAGGGTGCGTAAAATTAGGGAGCACATACGCAAGTTGAGGTGTAATAAAACTTGGCAGAAATTTCAACATGTTTCTAAAGAAGTTTCTGCTCCTGGTGGATTTCAAACAAAGAGTCTTGGTGCGTTTCAGACCGAGTTCCTTAAAATGCTGGTATCAACTGGCATGAAAGCTCAGGACGAGAGTAAATTACATTTTGACCATTCATGTGAACAGAACCATAGTAAAACACCACATGGTGTTGACACTAAGGATGGTGGTCGTCAGAATGCTAGGGCTAAAGAAAAACACAGAACACCAGATCGTGTTGATTCTATTTATAGTGGCTGTCAGAAAGCTTCAAATAAAGAGCATCACAAAATGGTTAGTATTATGGGGGAAGATAAAAGACATACATTGTTGCAAGATAACTCTTTTTGTGACATCAATCCATCTCAAAAAGACCATTCATTATCTTCTAAGAATGCAATGACAGAAACCTGTTTATATGGAAAGTCAGTGTCACCTCAAATTAAGAAGGTCTTGATTAAAAATGGCTTTAACTCACATAGGGATGAATTGATGTCGAAAAAGGACAAATCACCATTTGTGTCGGTAAAACGTTTGGAACGGAAAAAGAGTAATTTGCGTTACAAAAGATCAAATGGTGTGACTTTACCATCAGCAGATGATCTGAATTTAAGAGAGCGTGTTATATCAGCTTTTGCCAAGTTTAACAGGAGAGACATCATTGATAATAATATTGTTGCAGCCAAAAATATGGAGGCCAGGGATGCCATGTTGATGGCTCAACAAGTGTTTGACATTACAGATATTTCTGTGGCCAAAGCATCGGATAAAGGCCCTGTAGACCTTGGAGGCAGAGGGACTGCCATATCACAATGTGTAGGACAGTTAAGCCTAGACCCTGTCGATGCATTGTCACACCACAGTAACAATGAGAACCAGAAGGCAAAAGGGGAGAATTCTAAAATAACTCACCAGCCCGATGCTGGAAATGTTAACACAAGTCACGCCAGCCCCAATGACAGTCACTCGGAAGTAACTGACGACTCACTGGTCAGCCGGTTGCCAACAGAAATATTTAATCGAGGGATTTCTTCAAAGGTTACAGAAACTCACGAAACAAACGTAAGAGAAGAAAGCTCACCTCCTATATCTGCTGGGCTGAGCGCTTTAACGGACATGCTAACAACTGTAGGGCTTTCATCGCAAACGTCAAGCTATGTAATGACCCAGGACTCGGCTCAAAGTGCTTTGGATTTAATCAAAGGGGTTTTATCTGTTGGAGAAGTGACAAAATACAGAAATAAACAAATACAGACCAATTTGTGCTCTATTGTGGGTCACGATGGCCTCTCTGGCTGTTCCACTGTTGTCAAACCTTCAGTAATTGAACAGGCTTGTGTGGAGAAATTCAAAGACTGTTGTATGGACCCACTGAACGTTGGCTCTGAAAAAAGGTCTAAAATGTCAAGGGATGAGGTCAAGGCCACCTGTCTTGTGAGTTCTGAGTCAACAAACATTGGAGTAGATTGTAAGGAGACAAAATTAAATCTTGCCACCTCTTTAGATGATTGCTTGATTTTGGAGAAATGCTTTTGTCAAGAAGAAGTGGTAAAACACTTGAAGACTTGTTTGTGTGCTGTTTGTAGCTTGAAATATTGTCACCAGAAAATGTTTCCACATCAAAAAATCACCTTGCCGAAAAAGTTTCATTTTAGCTATGTCGATAGTGAAGGACTTCTGGTTCCAAAGAAACGTATTTTAACTGACCCAGTTAAGAGTTTTCAAACAGCGGAGAGTCATTCTTTGAAAAGTTTGGAGGAAAAGCCTCAGGTCATAGTGGTGGAGGATCTAAGTGACTGTGAGGAAACTATGCATGGCTTGATGCCCGAATCAAAGGCCACCTCCAGTCACAGTCCCCTTGAGGTGCAAGAACCCAATATTCTGGTGAAGGAAATGAAGTTTAAAAAAGGTCACATGAAAATAGACCCACAGGCTGAACAGTGTAAAAACCCAATGCCTCTGGTTGTTGAGAATAAAAAGTTTCATTCCGAAAGTGGTCTTCGAAATATTGAAAAAAGGGCTAGTTTAGAGTTAGGGGCTAAGGGCTTTTCAGAAAAATATGTTTTTGTAAAAGGGGGGAATATCAGAGCACACCTGAATAAAAGCAATGATAAACGATATGATCAGCACATACAGAGTGCTGGAAGTTCCCAAACGGACCAGCAAAAATGCAACACTGGATTAGTGCATCAAGGAAAAAATGGTTGTCTCAGCGATGTCTTGGATCTAAGTTGTCCAAAGGAAAAATCATTGAACGCTTTTAGTACAACAAGCTTCCATAATGCCCCTGTTGTGTTGGATGTCTCTCGTAATGAGAAGAAAAGAGGGTCTTCATCTGAGACAGCTGTAACGGCATGTGATATTGTGGACAATGATGCCCAGGCTGATGTCTTTATTATTGAAGATGTGAAAGAGCCGGTCGTGGCCGAATCAGTGCATGACTCAGCCATTGATCTGTCAATCAGTGGTCAAAGTAGAAGTGTTGGGAGTGATCAGACACTGGTTCAATCTGGTAACAAAGAGGCAACCATTGGTCAAACAGGGAGAAATAATGTGGATCCAGGGCTTCTAAGAGTGAGTTTAGGAGACCAGTCTAGTCCCAATCAACCCCCTTCTGAAAGTCCTCCACCCAGCAGTGACAAGAATGGCATCAGTTTTGATTTAATGGAGATTTTTGAGTGGAGTATCCCTCAGAATAAAAGTATCAGAGCCGCCATGCCTAAATCATTAGCTGTGGAAGACGCACATTCAACAAGGATCTCTGGTGAATGTAACAGCAGGCCATTGTGCCGTGAGCCAGTCTCTCAAACAACACTTGTCGGCGGGAAAGAAAATGCTCTCAGAAATGTAGAAGTTAACAAAGATAGAGTAAAAGACCCACAAAATTCTAGGGAAAGGAGGAAAGAACCCATCTCCCGGGCTAAATCAGATGGCCTAACAGTCAAAAGAAAAGAGTGCTTGAAAAGCAGCTCAGTTGGGGTGAAGGAAAGTAAGATGAGAGTATGTGCTGCACCAAGGAACTCTCTTGTCAAAAGTAAATCCTTGGATGAAACTGGGCTTGTCTCATTTGGTCAATCCTATGGAATTAGTGGTTTTAACACTTCTTGCCTGGAGTTAGAAGCTAGATCTAGAAGTTTGGGCTCTAAACCAAAGGTTCCATTTAACTCGAGCTTGGCTGTAGGTGAAACTCCTACTCGTGAGGACCTAGAGGTGCAGCAAAGAGTCAATGATGGTCATGTTCCCATAGTCCTCCACAGCTATGGCAGTCTCAACACTGGCCAGGGCTTTGCTTTGGTCAATGGACAACTTCAGCACTGCAAGATTCTTGACAAGAAGAATGTCATCTCAAATAATGGCCACATTGCTAAGGTACAGGTGCAAGGTAGCAAACAGCCAGATAATTCACCTGGGGCTCATAAACATAAAGGCCCCAAGCCCGATGGCCCCAGCTTGACCTCACTTCCTGCCCATCAAGTCGGTCCTCATGCTAAATCACAGTTACCCGCATTTATTAATCCTAAAAGAGTTCAAGAAGCACCCCTTGAAATGTCGGCCTTGGACATGACCACATCAATGCTTGTCCATGGCACAAGATCATCAGACAGACCCATGCCATCCTCAATTCAGGATAAGGACACCATTATTAACCAAGCCACTTGCAAACCTACTTTTTCTAAAATAAATTCTACTACGTCTGATTGTTCAAGTAGAGGAAGTAAGTCCAGCCATGAGAAAACAAGTGTCGAGAGTAATCAATCCAAAGATAACCTTCAGCCAAGTTCATCTATTACCACACATAAGCAGCCTGTTGGCATCCATCAGAGACGCACTTTAGGCAGAAGTATTTACCTACGTCATGACAGCACTGAGAAAGAGAGTTCTAATTTGGTGAATTTTCCACTTCAGAGTTCTTTCAGTGCTTCTCGGGGAAGTCTGTCTAAAAGCTTAAAATACCAAGAGAATGTTTCCTCCAATAATCCATTGAATTCTACTTTTGATGTCACATGGTCGCTACCCGACTTTGAGGACACTTCTTCCAAAAATCCAGCCAAATCAGTGTCAAATACTCATAGCACTTTAAGTAGAAACACCTTCTGCAATCCTTCAGCAATCAGTCAATTATCATTATTAGATTCTTTATCTATATCAAGAAACATGACACAATCTGAGCAAACCGAAAGCCCAACTTATTGTTGCCCTAACACAAGAATTGAACCAGTTCCTTATCAACATCAGCATGTAGCCCTAGCAGCTCCATCTGCCCATCCATACACCATTCAAAGATCTACTATCTCAGACCAAGATCCACCTACCACCAACAAAGATTTCCTTGGATTCTCACAAATCCCTTCACAATATTCCAAGTCACACAAGTCACATGCTCCCGTCAGCTCTATAGGACAACATCCATACCAATACTCAGAGGTAACTTGTAGAACTGAGTCATTAGATCTTATGCAAGGTTCTCCTAGGTCCCTAGCTGATCCCAAACAGGGGTGTGGCAATCTGATCACATTAGGGGCTACATTCTCAGGGGATCTTGTGGTTCAAGGCAGGCCCCATCCAAAGACACAAGAGAAATTCAACAGCTCTAATATGTCCAAGGGTTGTGATCAAACCTCAGAAGCATTATCTGATATCTCCCCCGCTAGTTCATTGTTTCAGACAACTGGAATTTCATTGGGTTCTTGTTGTCCAGGGAAAGAACTGCAGACACAGTTGAATTTAAATGTCGCCGAACTCATGTCTTACCCAGCTGGTGTTAGCCTCGGGCGCCCACTGGACTTTGAGGAGAATTTAAACAGACTTCAACTGTCCAATGAGAATGTTTTAGACGTCATTATGGAAGAGCTCCAAGTTCAGATCAACATTTTAAAAGATGAAATTATTAATGAAAATCAGAAGCAAAAATCTGTTTTGCCACAAACCTCTCATCTGCCATCCAGTGGCAATAGCAGCCACCATGCAGCACCATTTGTAGATAGTCAACATTTAGCGCACATTACCTCTGCTTCCAGTGTTGGGATCCCATCTCAGCAGGGTATTGTCGATTGCATTGAGATCCACTCTGGCAGTGAAGATTAAATACCCACAACTTCCTTTCCCTCTGGTTGGCCAACGTTTTGAATAAATTTCCGTCCTGCATCTGGCATAAGACTGGGGTGCCATAACTGCAGTCTTTGAAAACACTTTATTGGCCATTCGTCAGCCTCACCAATGATATAATGTGAGGTATAATCAGTTGGGGATAGTCACTGATTTTTAAATCTACACCTCTGAGGAATTCAATAAAAGGCAGAGATTCACATCGCTATTCCTACATTGCATGGGAAATCCCAAAATATATCATGAGAATGGAAATTTATATAACATGCTGTTTAACTCTTAAGAATGTTTCAATGTTTTTTTTTAATACTAATATGAGCTTAACATTTGGACCTACTTATTTTAGAAATTTAGTCTGTTTTTTTGTAGAACTGTGTAGGTACTTTTTTTTGGTTAAGTTTTTATGTTTAGTACATAAAGTTTCCATTTCTTGTATTGAGATTCAACTTGGATTACTCTTACTGTACTCATAATTTGTCTGAAACTATGGGATTATTTCTAGTCTATAAAAAATATGAACAGCAGAATTCTTAATATTAGACCATGATTGGAGCCCCTCAGTCCTTAGTGATTAGAGGCAGGCAAGAAAACAGGGCCCAAAGTGCTACCAGACTATTGCTTCCAATAATTGTTTTTTGAGACTAAGTTTGATGATTTATTCGCTCAAATTTTAGAGTTGGATCTAACTTTGCCTTAACACAACCAAAGATTTCTGAGTGTGAACTTCATATGGTTTTATTTTTTGTCAAAACCATTTAAAAGATTGTTTAAATTGGCCTGGCATTAATTGTGTTATAATGACATGTGTATGATGTGAAGTTGATTTATTCATTGTCAAATATGTAATGAATGACACAATAAGTTATTTTTGTTTACATGTCTTATTAGTGTACTAAGAGGCTGATGCTAATGTCTGTACATATGATATGAAAACAGACCAGTTAGGGGAATCAATCATCTCTTGGCAATTTTTACTTCCTACATTGATCTTATATTTATTAGGGTATATTCTGGCATAGAAGACAACCTCCCCCCCCCCTAATTTTCCTGTTAAAATTTATAGGTTTTACACTATTTTGATCGTATAAGACCACCCCTTTTCCAACACACTTTAAGTTTTAAACTGGCTCCTAATTTCTTTCTTCTTTCTGGGATTTTAAAAAAACCATTTGTATACTGTACTGTAGTACGGTACTGTTGATATACTGCATGAACAGGTACAAAGATAAGACGACTTCTAACTTTGAGAAGTTTATTAGTGGTTTAAAAGTGGTCTTATACCCGGAATATACAGTTTTTATTTTTCTTTATTGTAAACAAAAATGAGTTTCTTGCTGAAATGCTTGTTGATTAAGCTTTTGTCTACTCCCAATGTCTATTCTCTAATTCAACTGCTAATACAAAATGTGAAACTAACTGGACATAAAATGTGCAGAAAAAGCAGTTATACATTACATAGCCATACATAACTATGTATACTTGTGCTTTTTCTGAACAAAAAACAACAACACATGTAAGCATAGTCATATATGTCACACATGCTTTTAAAAACTGATTCTTTTGTATTTTAAAACATACAAATTGGGTGCATAATGTTATTAAAATTAATTCTTTCTTTTTTTTTAAAGTCAAATTTTGTCCAAAAAACCTGGTTTTCTTTTTGCAACAAATTTTTTACTTAACATGAACTTGGAACCCTTTGAGATCGAATGGTGGGTGGGCATTTGTTGCTTATTTGATGACATATTTGTTTTCAAATCATGCCTTCTTCAAGATTAACTACATCAAATGAAAATGTTGGATATGCTGTGTTCTTGTAAACCAAATATTTCCATGCTTTCAATCTGCTTGTCTCACTGCTAGGTGACTATTTAAACCCAGTGTTCACATCTTGCCTATCACTAAGCTGATAGTGGTTTGACAAATATTGTGCCTTGTATTTGTTGGGGTTTTTAAAAATACTTATTTTAAAATTGCACTGGAACCCATTTCTGTATGAAGTCTGTCACTAATTTTGTATTTATTTCATTTTGCCATGTCTTTTATTGACATTGAATTCTTGTGGCAATTTAAGCTGGCAAAAATGTATAATTTTTTTCTCCTTCCTTAAGATCTTTATTAATAAGAGAGTCTTAAATATTTATAGATCAATTTCATAGTTTCATTTTTTTTTCATCTTCTATTTTAGACAATAAAAAATCATTTAAAGAAATAAAACTGATAAAAATTTACACTAAAAATTTTTTTACCAAACAAAATTGAAACATGTCAACTGTTGCATATGGTGTCTTAACAAAATTTTGCTATGAATTTGCCATTTTCCTAAGTACTACATATTAACATAATCTTTAATCATGCTTAAGACTCTAACAGCTTAAAGAACATTTGGTTTCATGCGTAATATATCAATTGGGGTCATGAACTCTCTGTCGTGGTCTGATCCTGGGAGTTCATAGAAATATTTCCTGAATCACATGTTTTGTGTTAAGATTTATTCTGCCATGGAGGTTTCCAACCTATGGTGTGTAGTCCACAAGTGGTGGATCTACTAAATGGCTGCCTTGTTTGTCAGATCAGTAGAGTACTCCATCATTTAAATGTTTTACTTGAAACTAAAACTGTTAAATGAGTAAAGGCAAACCACAAACTTAAATGTTATTTGGAAATATTATCCTCTGGTTTATAACATTGTGGGGAAGACATAATTGTACTATGGTTGTGTCAAACATGTCTTTTTTTATATACATATATATATATATATAAATTAGTCAACCAAAGTATTAATGCAACTGTTCTTTACACATTTTTTGCCTTATTGTTGTTCTCATATTTGACTGCTCTATTCAACTTGTGTGCTTGTTACGGTAATTTTGTTGTAACATTCAGTATTCTATGAGTCATTTAAGACATATCTTTTACATAAATGGCTGTTTAAAAATAAGTTACACAGATCTTTTGTTAAAACAATGTGACTTAACAATTATTTCTTTTTTAAAAAATAAATTTTTACATCAAAATCTAACTTTAAAATATTTTAAATCAATAATATTTACACACAAAATTTTTTTGTAGAAAGAGATGTGCATCAGATACATTGAGTTATTGTGTCTTCTTACCCCCTCCTCAAAATTGAGGCTTACTCACACTAGTGCTGGATTTAGATCAATACCAAGTGGGGGCATTCTTCCTTTGATCTTTATTGTTTTAATGTGATTGTAGCTTTGGTGGGAAGTATGTGATTATCTTTTCTTTTGTTCAGGGTGTAATTGTAGACTGAACTCGTCCAGCGTAGAGGGAGGTTGGTTATTTGAGATAAGACTTTATACTCAAATACTTTGCAATAGTCCATTCACTTGTAGGAGCTATCCCTGAGTGGTTCTCACAGTTTGAAAGTGTGACACTTGTAGGACTTATCCTTGTGTGGTTCTCACAGCCTGAATGTGCGACACTTGTAGGACTTATCCTTGAGTGGTTCTCACAGTCTGAATGTGCAACACTTGTAGGACTTATCCTTGAGTGGTTCTCACAGTCTGAATGTGCAACACTTGTAGGACTTATACTTGTGTGGTTCTCACAGTCTGAATGTGCAACACTTGTAGGATTTATCCCTGGGTGGTTCTCACAGTCTGAATGTGCAACACTTGTAGGACTTATCCTTAAGTGGTTCTCACAGTCTGAATGTGCAACACTTGTAGGACTTATCCCTGTGTGGTTCTCACAGTCTGAATGTGCAACACTTGTAGGACTAATCCTTAAGTGGTTCTCACAGTCTGAATGTGCAACACTTTTGGACTTATCCCTGTGTGGTTCTCACAGTCTGAATGTGCAACACTTGTAGGAGCTATCCTTAAGTGGTTCTCTTTCAAATATTGAATCTTTAAGAGAATGTGATGATGAAAAAATGTGTTATGAATGCTGTAATGTTGAAAGGCATCTGCTAACGATGTTGTCTGTCAAATATACCATGATTGTGTAAAGAAAAAGAAGTAATCTTCAGTTTCAACAACTATCTAGTAGCTTTATCAACTGCCAAGAAAATGAAATATATTTTCAACTTGGTGTGAGTTTGAATGTTAAGTATCCAGCATTTTATCTCTTGGTCATTAAAAAAATTAAACAGGGAATAAAATATTACGGCAAATTTTTCTATAATTATTCCCGATACATAGATAATTACTTTCTTTTTTCTCTATTCATCCTGTATTTTATCATCAAAATCCCATGTTTTTTAATGCAATTTTTCTTCAAATGCTTCCTCTCATGATAATGTCACTAATAACAGGATGACACTCGACTCGTTGTAACAACAAATAAACTTTCTTTAACGTTCATGACATTAACATGACAGCCAACTCTTTGTTACATTGGTAAACTTTGTTTAAAGATCATAATGTTAACATTTTGACAGCCAACTAACTCTTTGTTACATTTGTCAATTTTTAATTTTAAAAAAAACAAAAAAAATCTGCCTTGTTATATCAACATGATTGGATTTCGATATAACATTTTGAAAATTACATCTTTCAATTTTTGACCCAATGACAAAGTCAATATAAGACATTGTATCCTTCCTGCCTCGTCTGGCACGGAATCAAATACAAGTTTACTTGATATTAGCTGTGTTTGCTGAGTGATTCATTGCATATCCCATCCTATCGCTTTCAGCAGCTGTGTGCATGACAAGATCAATAGTAACGTTATCTTTGTTAGCCTGCTCTAAGAAACTGGAGATAATTACCTATGGCTGATTTGCTGGCCTGGGAAATCAATTAATGTTCATCCTGGTTATTGAAAGGAACAATATATAAACAATGTTATATATATTTATATATTTTTTAAAATTTATATATATAATTAGATATATTTATATATAAATTTATGTATTTATATATAAATTTATATTTATATATATATTATTTATATTTAAATATATATATATATATTATTTGTACTAAAGCAACTGTTCATTTTGGTCTGAGAGAAAAAAGAAAGAATTTGTTTTGTTTGTGGATTTAACTTGCAAAATATGTATAAACAAATTTAATGCTCACATCTTTTTCTTTGTAATAATTTTATTTTTAAATAAAAAAAGAGCATGTATTTTAATTTGAAACATATAATGTAAAATAATGGTAAGATCAATTTGTGGAAAATCAGACTGGCATTGTTGTATGATGTAAGACATGAAGTAACAGCGAAAGCTTATTTATTAGTTTGGGTAGGTGATCTACGCATTGTACTTGAGGGAGGAAGTGGGGTATTTGGCTGGATAATACTCACTCCTGATTTTCATTTCCATTTGAAAACTTCTATCTGCATATGTCAAAGACATGTATGCTCATGCATTCATGCAATGTATTTGAGGAAATGGTTTTTTTTTTTTTTGTTGAAAAAATAGATTTCAAAATATTCTTGAACATCAGGGCACGTTCAGCATGCTAGAGTAACATGAATAAAAGCCCTACTAAAGAAATCAAGTTGGTGTGTTATTAGTTGTTGAATCTTCTGATTTATCAGTCATGGGTGGAAGAGTCATTGATTGGTCATCAGTGGGTTTATGGTACTTGGTCAGTCAATGGGCAGCTCATTGATTGGTCATTAGTGGGTTTATGGTACTTGGTCAGTCAATGGGCAGCTCATTGATTGGTCATTAGTGGGTTTATTGTACTTGGTCAGTCAATGGGCAGCTCATTGATTGGTCATTAGTGGGTTTATGGTACTTGGTCAGTCAATGGGCAGCTCATTGATTTGTTATTAAGGATTTATTGTACTTGGTCAGTCAATGGGCAGCTCATTGATTTGTCTTTTTTGGTTTATGTTGATTTTGTAGATTGTTGGTGTCTACTGCCTAAAGATTGATAGTGAATAGTACTTGGCCTTTCATTGAAGTTAGTGACAAATATATCCTTGTTACTTGAGTAAAAAAATCATCATGCCATTGTTCTACATTTAATTTTTGCCTGATTTATTTTGCTTAAAAAATTTCTTAAGTTTTTGTCATGGAAAAAAAAAAAGATAAATAATGTTGTACTTTTCTGTGATGTTTTCATTGTTTGATTTTGGTGAAACATTGGGATGTAATGTATTGGTCTGCAACTTTTTGTACTATGTTTGGTTCAACTTTAAAAAAAAAAGTATATATTATAAATTGCATTTTTCGACAATGCTCATTTTGTATATTTGAAACCACCACCTTCTAACTTGAGTATAAAAATCCAAGCAAACATGAAAAAAATGACTTGTTTCCTGTTCTGGTTTGATGATTCAAATTGAATGTATGAATTTAGGCAAGGGTTGACTTGCTTTTAATGTAGGTAGGCAAAGATCTGATGTCCTGAAGTGTAGCATTAGAGTATGTAACAGTTCAATTTTATTTGATAACACCATCGCCCAACAACTAACAGCCATATCATTTGCATTTTGCTATTTGAGTGAGATTTGATTTGTCAGCAGAAATATTCTTTTCTATTCCTTGCTGCATGCTGTGGCCATGGGTCACCCTCACTTACTAGTTGCAACTTCAGGTACCTAATACATGTCCAAAATTCTTGTATGTTTGTTGTTACTTGTTCACATTTGCCACTGCCATAAATGTATTAGAATTGAGCATTTTTAAGGCAGGTCTTGTAGCAATCATTGTTGTTTTTTAAAAAAAAACTTTCTGTGTAACTATCTCAGCCAGTTTGAATTTATAATTGCTTGTGGCTTTAGCCAATTATTAAAGGATATTGGGAGACGGCAAAGGGTATTATTTCTTACAAAAGATAGTTGTTTTGTAATGGAATTTAATATTAACAAGAAATAACTTATAAGTAGTAATGCTATGGATTCATTAACGAAGCGCCTTAGTGCTTTTTGGGCTTGTGTCAGGAGCAGTAACTCTCGTGATCTACTGAAGTTAGATCCATGTTCCCCAGCCTATAATTTGTGCAAAAAAACTTTTTAGTATTAAGATCTCAAACTGTGATTGATACGTTGGCAATCAAATTTAACTGGTTTGACATAATTAATATTTTTATATGACCTTGTGTGTCATCCTTGTGCCACTGCTTGCTTTGAGATTGCATGTGCACTTTATCCTCCCGCTCACACATAACAATATGATATAAACGATATATACCCACCGTGGCTTACATTCTCAAGTTTCTTGAACTTATCTTCCACTCGTCTTGTTATTACATCTGTACCTTCCGTGAACCTTGTTCTTTTGTTTGGTCTTATTCCTCCTTTTTTCTGTCTGTTTGGTCATATTCCTCCTTTTTTCTGTGTATTTGGTCTTTTGGCTTAATTTCTGATTTTTCTTTTACTTAAAGAGTTCTTCTTTATTTTTCACATTTCTCCACCAACACTAAATCCAGTGTATTTGCCTGTACTGACAAAAACATGACTAAAATACACTAAAGATGTGTATATGTGACTGATCTCTATGACTTGCTTATTCATTTTTCTTTAAAGCTTGTATCAATGTTTCTGGTTGGTCATTGCAAACTAGCCAGTCACCTTTTCGGCAAGGTCTAAATCATAGTTCGCTTTTGAATTAAAAAAAAAAATTAAGAACAACCAATGGATTCTCTTTTTATTCCAGATAAGAACTTACAATGTAAATGTTATGTGTAAATGTTTTTCTGGTCTCCTTTGTTCTATTTAGCCATGCTGTAAAATGAATAAAATGAGGGGTGAGACTGCAATCAGGCTTATAAAAAAGTAAATGGAAAAGACGTAAAACGCTGTTTTGTTACGTCCTGTCAGGCTAACCCTTACCTTGCTTATGTCTTTTCCATTTACTGTAAAATGAATTTCACTACTAACACAGATTTTGAGACATTTAAAAAAAAACACAGTAAAAATATAGACCTATTGATTTGTGCATTGCAAGGTAGATTTTGTCAGTTCATATCGTACTAGGTTTGGAAGGGTTTTTTCTTACCCAAAAGATTTTTTGTGGGAGCGGGTTTTAGCATGCATTTTCTCTTTAAGATTTCTTAATAATATTGTTTTTTGCTTATTGTATTGATAATTTTTTTTCTTTCTCTGAGGCAAAACTCATCTTTAGAAAAACATGAACAATCACGGCCACTAAAATGTCAACATTTCCTTCTGTAACTCAATATCATTTTGAATGTTCAAAGCTTTCATCTAATTGAACAAAATTAGTTAAGCTTTTGCCATCATAAACATATGTGATATAAATGTGTAGGTTATTGTAATGTAAAAATTGTCTTATGTTTTATGAAGATCAATGTTTGACATAAATTCAGTGTGTTTTTTTTATAAATTTTTGGTGTCAGAAAGCATTGTATATTAATAAGGCTTGGCTAGGGTAAATCAGGAATATTTTCTTTTATGTTGTCATTACTTGCTCTCCACAAATAATTTTTTTTAATACATTTATTTTCCAGAGATCCGCTTTAGGTGCCTTCACCCCTGTCCGAGCCGCCAGCCGCAGTCCTGGTAGCGTAACATCATCAGGGAAATCCAGACGCTTGAACCATGAGACCAGTTTAGCCAAGAGCGCCAGGAAAAATTTAATGGACAAATTGAGTAGCGTCGCCAGACAAGTCAGGATGCTAGGTCAGAGGTCAAATCAGACAAGGGTGAAGACACGAAAGCAAGATGTGAAACTGTTGGAAAGAAGAGGAAGGAAAAGAAAATCGGAAGAAGAAAACAGAGGGCGAAAACTCAAGAGGCCTCAAAAAGAATTGAAAGCTAAGCGGCGGGTGAGTCAGCGACTCAGGAAAATATCTAGGTCAGTAAGTGGTCACTCTGTGAAGTCACAGCTAATGAGTAAAGGCACTGATGAGGTGGAAAGTGGGAAAGAGTCAAAGAAGACGGAGGAAATAGAAGTCCAAAGAGAAGGAAAGAATGTGAAGAAAAATGACGGAAACAGCAGCAAGAAATTCACCGAGATGAAACCAAGAAGACCATACAAAATACGTCCACTAGAGAGAGTACGAACAAGAGGGTACAGCTTGTTGTTGGCATCCAAGTTAGCGCTGAAGAGGGCAAGGAGGGACAACTCTGCAGTTAAGAATAAAGCTAAAACAGAAACCAAGACAGATGTGGAAGGAGAGAAAACTGCGCCAAGAAATGTCCCGGTGGAGAAGCTGCCTGGCAGTGGCCGAAAAACCCGGGATCAAAGTCCAGGGGAAGTAAGTACGGAACAGCCATCAGATGACACAGGAGAACCCAGGAAGATAGGCGCTGTCAGGACCAAGAGCACTGAGATTGTCATCACAAGGCAAAACAAAGATCACACGGACATTACATCACCAAAGAAAACACCACCAAAGAAAGGTACAGTCTTAACAATATCAATAGGTTTAATTTTTTTCTGGTATTGTTTAATAAGTTATCAATAATTTTTTGAAATAGAACGCTATGTTCTTTACCCAAAATTATTTGTTTAAATATTGGGCTGAAACTGCAAAGAAGTCATTACTGAAATACTTGTTAAACATGTATATTTTTGTTTAGATCTGACAATAGAAATATATTATTTGAACAAAAAACTGTTACTCCTCATTTGAATTTGTTAAGTGTGTCACTTCTAAGGTCGGTGTTGTTATTGAAAGAAATAGAAAACATATGCTTAACACTAGAGGTAACACTGATATTCTGTTGTCAAGTGGTCCACTTTTACGGTTAGAATTGATGCTGTCCTTAATGAAAACTTTCTGTGTTTCTTAAATAAAATCATCGATGATTTATTTGGTAATGTAATAAAAATTCACTTTCTCTGATGCTAATCCCGAGCAGAATTCAACTTTTGAATCCTTGATTCTTACAGCCAAACTTTCATCCTCACCATCAACACATCCATCATCTGACGAGAACACCATCCCGACCTTCCATCCCACAGAGGCAGAATTTGCCGACCCACTTGCCTATATCAATAAAATCCAGCCAATAGCAGAGCCTCATGGGATGTGTAGGATCATCCCACCATCAAGCTGGAAGGTGGGTCTCACTAAGTTGTTGTAGTTGAAATGGTTTTGTAATAGCAATTGTTTTTTTTTTTTGTTTTTTTTTTTTACAAAACGGCTTTGACCGATGGATTTGATCATTTGTGACAGGTTTTAAGGACTTTAAGTTCACAACAAAGATAAAGCAAAGAAACAAAGTTCTTACAATAATGCAAATGACTATGATATTTGTCTTATGTACAAGAATAGATTTAATAGATTTTAACTCTTAAAGCCCCATAAGGTTTTCAATAAATTTCCGCCTCATTCCCATAAGGATTTCCCTTATTTTCGATCAACTGTTTATGAAATTTTTAAAAATGCGTAAAATCCATTTATATTATTATTGTCATATTGACTTCATCTTTTAGGATAAGAATGGTTATTTTCCGTATCCAAAAGTCCGTCTTGAGTTAAATACTATTTTTACCTGTAGTTTAGCACTATTATTTTTATAATAAAGTATAACAAAATCACATCTTCAAAAAAAAACTTTCAAACTACAAAAAACTTCGCAAATTGACAGATAACACTAGCGCGGGAAACAACCACCATTGCGGAAGTCGAATCATTTTTCACGCATTGAAGAGCTTATTTTTTGTGATTTTTGTTTCTAAAGAGAGTTCTATTGAGGCGCGCATTACCGCGGTTCGGCTATAGAGACGAGGCGTGGATTACTGCACTTTCGGGCTTTAAGAGTTAAGTGATAATGTCCACTACTTAATTCTTTAGCTTGCTGGCAATAAAATTAGTGATAATTTTTTTAGCCACTTCTTTATTCCATAGCTTGATAGCAATAAAATTAGTGATGATGTTCGATTCACACCACAAGTTCAACAAATTCACAGACTCCACAAAAGGTAATTATGTCTCTGTCTCATAGTTGTTCAAAAATTTAGATAATTGTTACATTGATTCTCTTAAATTTATTTAAAGAGCTTCAAGTTCATCTTAACATTTGATGCTTTTTCACTTTTCTAATAGATGGGGCCCTAATGTCCAACACAGTGCAGCAATAAACCAACACCTACTGTCTGAAAATGCTAACATTTCTACAACACCTCAGGTAATATGTTTTTTTATTACATCTGGACCTAAGTGTAAGACAACCAAACCATTTTCTCCCTCTAGGCTTATATTCATTTGATTTAGGGGGTTGGTATTGTTTGATCTCTTTTCTTTTGGAAGTCTTCCATTTATCTTCTCTAGAATTATTAAAGAGAAAAAATTATCAACGATTTAGTGTCCATTAGACTTCTCCCAAAGTTGGAGTGTCCAGTTTTTTTTGTAAAATGGTTCATCTGACCATTGGACTTCTCCCAAAGTTGCAGAGTGTCCAGTTTTATTGTAAAATGGGCCATCTGACTGTTGCGTTCTGGATTCTGGATGGAATAAGACTAAGTCTCAATTCTTGTCAATATATACTCAAGTCTTTATTGTGACAATAATACAAGCAGTCACTGCTTCAGTAATACAATACAGTCATTACATCCATGATGTACATCCAATAACAGGCTATGCACAAGGACTGCCACCCCAGCAATATAACAAGAGCCACTTCATCAAGTACATCCCAACATCAGGCTACTTCATCATAAGTCTAACTTTCCATGACTGTCCCTACACTCGAGCACACCTCTATAATGTTCTAGACACTCCACCGACCTATGACTATCCCGTAGTCTCTAGCCTCTGTCAACACACTGCTGTACTGACCGCCTAGTCTTCGCTCTCCTACACTATATATAGCCCGACTGACATTCTTCATAAAATCATGCGTGATTAACACTCAGTGTTATGTTTACTGAGCTGTTTTGACTATCGCTCACAATTATTTCACAACTACTCGCAGTGATTCTCATACCTTGACATTAACCATTGGACTTCTCCCAAAGTTGGAGAGTGTCCAGTTTTCTTGTAAAATGGGTCATCTGACCATTGGACTTCTTCCAAAGTTTCAGGGAGAGTTTCTAAGTCCAATAAACTTAAATAAGAAAATAAAAACAGATCCAAAAATAAGGTTGTTACCAAAGACCTAAAATTAGGGTCAATAAAAATGGACCCAAAGGTTAAAAATGGAAGAGAAAACAAAAACGCTTATTATCAAATATCAACCTGGCACTTCTTAACTTTCAATTTATGGTATTGTTTTGTAAGCGAAACCCTCACAGTAAGCAAGCGTACTAAAAAGAGAACTTAAGCAAAAGAGTTTTTATCTAAACATTTGTACCCCATCAAACTAACTTATCTCAACAACAACAAAAAAAACTCAACTCAGTCAAAAAATATTTACTTTTGATTATCTTTCTTGATTGAAAAGTAGTTGTTGAAAGTCATTTGTACTTTTAGTGAGATTTAATGAAGTTTTAAGTAAAGAAAAACTTTTTTTTTTAAAAATGGATTTGAACAAAACTTGTTGGCTTGTTCCAGATTGGCGGAGTACAAGTAGACCTACCACAGCTTTACCATCTTGTGGAGGAATCTGGTGGACCAAAGAAGATGTCTGACAAAAAGCATTGGGCAAGGGTTGCCGACATTATGAATATTCCAAAACAGGTTTGTTTTGTTTGTGTCTTAAACTTGAGACAATTTATTACGATTTTAGTTGGATTTGGTTTTCTTTGTGTCTTAAACTTGAGACAATTTATTACGATTTTTGTTGGATTTGGTTTTGTTTGTGTCTTAAACTTGAGACAATTTATTAGGATTTTTGTTGGATTTGGTTCTTTTCTTGTATTGATTAAGGCTTTAGCTGACACATTTGGATTTGTGTTATTTAATTTTGATTAAAAATGTTGAATAAAGCTCAGTTTAAATTGGTGAATCTTTAAGCTTCTGGTCAATAATACTCTATCCTGGTGACCACCAGTCATAGCAGTGAATTAGCTCTTAAAACCTAGAGTTTTTGCTCCAGCTTCTACATTTACTGAAAGTGTTAAATAAAGAAGATTCATATATGATTATTATTGGAAGTTATTGTCCCATTGACTGTGTTACAAAAAAAAAGTTACTATATGATTAATGTGTGAAGGAATTGATCAAATTGACTGTGTGTTACTTAAAGTTACTATATGATTAATGTGAGATGTAATTGATCCCATTGACTGTGTATTACTTAAAGTTACTATATGATTAATGTGAGATGTAATTGATCCCATTGACTGTGTATTACTTAAAGTTACTATATGATTAATGTGAGATGTAATTGATCCCATTGAC